>JAHHZJ010004023.1:0-177557 GCA_021437245.1 Aegilops speltoides | reverse complement strand
TGAAATCCGAAGATTGGGTCTAAAACCAATCGGCCCGAATCGCCATGGCGTTCTGGTGGATGGTCTCTTGATCAAAGTGATGGGACAAGGGACCATGGGTTGAACTTTAGGCGGGGCTCCATCGCGGCGTCCGTGTCCGTTCCTCTCTCTCTTGGGTATGTGTTTGTATATCATATTCACCGTCCGCCGAAAACCTTCTCCTCTTTGGTTCTCTTCCTGCCCTTTGCTATTTAGCCCCTTGTTATTGTTTTCGGAATTAACGGGCCCTTGAACACCGGCAATCTCTATTGGTGTGGTTAGTGCTTTTGGAGCCATGTATCGGCATAAGCGGTGGTATTGATCAAGATTAGACCGAACCGGAGTGTTCTTTTGAATGGCTTCTTTGACGGGTTTAGAGCCTCGGAATCGGCATTTTCGTATCCTCCTTATAAATCGGTTTGGGCTTTTTTTTCGGCGTGACCCCATTGTTGTCCTTAGTATCCGGACTGCGGAATTTTACGGAGATTGTTGCTGGCTCCCTGTCCCCCATAAGCGGGTCATTAGAGATGTGAGGGCTGCCATGGACTTTGGCTTTTCCCCCGGGTGCACTAGCCATTAAATCCGGATGTTATTTTGAAGGCTGCAAGGGCCTCTGCCTCCGGACAATCGACGATTTGATTTTTCTTCATCAAACCGTGTCGAGTTATGCAGGATTTTCGGCTGCTGAATAATGTGGCTTATCGCGTCGGTGGTCACATATGTGCCTTGGAAGTTATCAAGGAATCGGCCTCGGGTCTTCCCAACCAATTGACTCGGGGGCAAGCTGTTCGATGCCGAGCTGGTCCTTTAACCTTGAGTGGGATTTTTTGATGGCATGGAGATCGTGCTTGCCCATATGGATGTGGAAGATAGTCTTGATCAAACCTGAGTGCTTGTGCCATCGTAAATTCGATGTTTGAGTTTAAACCCTTGGGATCGATATCCATTACCGTCGGTGAAGCATAGCGGTGTCGTGCCCCTATTAGCGATATCGGGCCTTTCGAAAAGGGTCGTATTTCGGCCGGGGATTGTATCCGGCCGGCGATATTAAATGGGTGGGTGTAAAGGGCATACGTGATCGTAGATGGATCTGGATTGCCTTGCCTTGTCCTCAATATGTCTTAAAGTCGTGCTTTCCCTTCCCGTCTTTTGGAAGCGTCGGGAATGCAGTATTGGCGGGGTGGATGCCTCTACATCGCGACCACGGGGTGGTCGTCAATATCGTCTTTAGTGATGAAGGTATTATGCTTCCTCCTCTTCGGAGACAGCTTGCTGGGTAACTTTGGAGGCGTTGAGTTTATACTCTTGGGGAGGACCTCGGTCCATCGATCGGCAACAGTCTGATCAACTTGAAGTGTTGCTGCTTTCTTTTGGCTGTTTCTTTGTGGCGATAAGCCTGCGGCAAGCGCTCTTGTTAAACAGGATCCTCAGTGCAGCAATTCATCATCGGAGGCTTACCCGTCTTGGAGGGGCATATAGTTATATCCTCAACCTCTTAAATGCCGCCCCTCGAGGGCTTGCCTCATCCTCCTGGTGAGTCTTCTTTGGAGGGTTTGTCTTCGGCACTCCGTTTTATCTCTGTCGGAATCTCCATTTCTTTGGGCGGGTTTAAAGGCGCCCGGCGGTAGCGTTTGGGCTGCTTCTTTAAAATCTGCCTCCGGCTTCTTCGCCATCCCGTCTTTTGGGTGTCCACCATATATAATCTATGGGGTGGTCTTCGATTCGGTGGTGCTGGTTCTGTTAAATCTCCGCATTTCCATAGCGTATTTTTGGTTAGTCTAAATGTCGGTTAGATCGTCGGGTGGCTACAAAGTGGGTGGTGGGTGGGCTCGAATTTCTTCGCCGTCCAAACCATCCCGGCCATAATCGGGACTATCGATCGAGAGATGCTTTAGTGAATTCAAGATATGCCAAAAGCAGTATTGAAAATCTCAGGGTGAATTCCTAACGGCCAATCCGATTGATTAGTAGGGCGGGAGGTTGGTCCGGGAGGGCACCTCGGAATCACGAGTTTGGGGGCCGAGATTGGTGTTGGCCCCATCGCCGTGGATGTTAAAGCCCCGGGGCCCGTCTATCCCGGCCCTCGATCGGCGATCACTCGGGCTAATAAGCGGATCGTGTCCGAACCCAAAGGCACTATTATTGGCGAGCTAGATCATGCCGTCTCCCTGTCGGCGGTTGGTCGAGTCCGTCGAAATCAAGTCTTCACGGACGTCGGTAGTGGTTCCTTCAAATCGACGTGGCGGTAGCTTCGATCTGCTCTAGATGGCCAAGTGAATTGGCCCTGATGCGAAACCGCCGAATCGAAGATCTATCGGGAGAAAGTCTCACCGGACGCGTCGTTTTGAAGATGCCATCAAGCCTATTGGTGACGACAGGAGGAACTCTCAATGAAAACCAATGGTGTCAAAACCGGGGATCTGGGTGGGGTCGGCTTGCGTCTAGGCGGATGGTAGCAGAGGCGGGACGATGTTTTTACCAGGTTGGGGCCCTCTCGATGGAGGTAAAACCCTCGTCTGCTTGATTAATATTGATATATGGGTAGTACAGGTGGATCTACCACGAGATCAAGGCTAAACCTAGAATCTAGCCTATGGTATGATTGTTGTAATGTATGTTGTCCCTACGGACTAAAGCCCTCCGGTTTATATAAGACAGGGGGCTAGGGTTACAGTCGGTTACAATGGTAGGAGATCTACATATCCGTATTGCCAAGCTTGCCTTCCACGAAGGAAAGTCCCATCCGGACCGGGGGGAGTCTTCAATCTTTATCTTCGTAGTCTTGGGTCCGTGGATATTGATAGTCCGGCTGGGACACCCCTGTCAGGACTCCCTCAGCAACAGCGCCCCCGGGGCGGTGTGGTCTCCTCACCCGTGGTCTTGCTCGGCCTCCGCTTTTCGGCCTCCCCTTCTCGCTTTCTCGGCCTCCGCCTTCTCGGTGATCGGCCTCCTCCTCGCCTTCTCCCCCGTTTCCCTTCGCCTCCCAAAGGTGGATTCTTGGGTCAATCCGCGGATTAGTGGGCGTCTCGGCCGACCCCATGACGGAAGGGCGGCCCTCTCAAAAAGGGGCCACAGGCGGAGAAGGCATAAAAATTATGGCCAATTGAGAAGGCGTCAAAAGCGGGCCACGCGAGGGGGTGGCGTCCTTTTACTTCCTTGCGGAAGTGGTTGGGCCGCCTCTTCCCGCTTGGGCGGCCACCCCCTTGAACTGCCCGGCCGGCCCGGGTTCGGCCCAGCGCGCCTTCCGCCCGACTTGGGCCAAGCGGTGGAAGAACTTCGCGCTGGATGGCACTTTGATTAGTGGCTCGGCGACTTCCCCCGGCGTCGTCTTGAGCGGTCGGCGAAGGTGGCAGCCTGAAAGCCCTCCGCTCCTCCTCCTCCTCCTTGGCGTCGGTCTCCCCCCGCCGCCCCCCGGAGGTCATCGGCGTGCTCTCCCTCGGTGGGGCGAACTTCGTGGGGTCCCGTGGCCGGAAAATGCATGGTGGTTCTTACCGAAAACCAAAAATATAAGTCGGATTGGTGCAAAAGAGAGGAACCAAAAACGACTTACCCGCGGGGGTTGGCCCGGGATGCGGCTCTTTGCGACGCCAATCCGCCGTGAGCTGATTGATGTGGTTCACCATCTCCACCTCCGCGTGGGGCATGTCCCCGGTGCACATCCGGCTGGGTGGGTGGTTCTCATCGGATTAGATGAGTCGGCCTTGGAAGAGAGGACTTCGGGGCGCCATGAAGGCGGTCGCGTCGGCCTCGGTCGGCCGTCCATTCCGTCATTCGGTCCCTTAACGGCCCGGCGCATGAGTGTCACGTCTTTGCTGGTGGGACCTGGGGAACCTCCAGGGGCCCGGCTTTTAATCTGGCAGATTGACATTAAGGCGGCGTTCTTCCTAAAATATGCGCTGCCACATCTTCCCGACTTGATCAAGGGGATGGCGGGAAAACGGTTTCGGCTGCCGTTCTCCATCGTGATGGCGCCCGCCTTTGGCCGACCCATGGCGGCGTGCATCTTGAGCTTGGATTGGAAGAATTCTCCCCACGCTCGATGGTGGGAAACGCCCGAAAAACCCTCGCGGGGTGGGGCGGCCCAAACCTGCCGTTTGGAGTGAGGTGGTGCGGTGGAGCCCGTTGAACTCAAGAAGGAAGCGGAAGAAACCTTTCCCGGGGAAGCCTAGGCGGCGCATGAGTGCGGCGGAATATGACCCTTCGCCCTCCTCTGGGCCGGCGTTATCTCCCCGCCCGGCACGGCAGGCTCGCACTAGGTTGGCGGGGCGGATCGTCTTGGAGGCTTCGATGAGGCGTCGTCCACCTCGGAGTCGTCCCCCGCCGGGCGGCCGCGAAACCCGGTGGCGGAGAAAACTCATCCTGCGGTGGGGTGGTTGGCCAGCGGAAGAAAAGAAAAGAGGAAGGGGGGGAGCAAGGAAGAATGGGCGCGTGCTTGTCCCCCCCCCCCTTATAGGCCCAAGGGGAAGCGATGGGGAGGCGTGGGATTACTCGCCGGGACACCGCCCCGATTTACCCGCGAATTCTGCCGGATAACGACATGAAATCGAACCGTCCGCGGCAAGCGGATCCGTTCGCGTGCGGGCCGTATATAAAGGGGCCTGTCCGTCGCGCCGCTGGGTGGGAAACTCCGGCGTGGCCCGCGCCAGGTCCCAGCGGGGCGGAAGCGTTCGAACCGCTGCCTAGATCCCGCCGCGACTTTCCGGCCCTTTAATGGGGGGCGGCCCCCTGGTCCGACTCGGATATTGGCGAAAGGAAGGCGGCAAAAAGGAATTCCCCACGGAAGAATGGCTGAGGGCCCCGCGTATCACCCTCGCCTCACCACCCGGGGACTCTTGTCGAGTAATGGGCCCGGGTAGGCTAACCCGAGTCCCGAACCTTTCAAGACATCGGGGCAGGTCGCGCCCCTCGAGTCCGAGAGGCGACTCCAAGATAAGCCAAGTCCCAGTGTCGGTGTACTAAAGTAGGGGTCCTTAGTACCCCGAACTTGTCTGCGTCTTTCATACACCCGGGCCAAGGCTTGGGGCCCGACAAGACCCTCCATCACACCTACTCTGCCATTCAAGAATAAAGTATTAACCAAAAAAAGAAGGCCCAAGAGGATCTTCGGGAAAAAAAGGCATCACCGGAAGACTTGCGCGGCGCCCAGCGTCCAAAGGCAGGCCCGAGAACTTCCGGCACAACAAAGAAGAAGCGGCAAGGCACCCCCGGCAAAGGCTCCAAACTCCACGCATCCGGCGTGTTCAAAAGGCCATCCCAAGGCCGTGGCGAGGCCTCACAGCCATCGGCGGTGAAGCGGGGAGAGGCCATCGTGGCAACCGGGTGGCTCATTAGATCCTCCCTCCTTTTTGGGTATTTGGGGCATTTAATGCCCTTGTCCCCTTTGTCGAGTTGGTGGTCCTTTGTTGGTCAGCTTTGTACCAACCTGCGTTTTACCTTTCTACCTCTTCCCTCTGCCACTGTTGGTGCCCCCCTATAAAAAGGGGCCCATGCGCGTAGAAGGGGTTGAAAATCGACACCCACAACACCACCATCTTTCGCATGCAGAAAGAATCAAATACAATCACCAAAGCAGCGTGGGGTTTTATCTCTCGGGGGACCACCGGGGGGGAAAAACCCGGGGGGGGCCCGGGAGGGCCTCCGGGTTTTCCCCCCGGGGGGGGAACGGCGGGTTGGGGGCCGACGGGGCGGCGAAAGGCGGGGCCCTGCCCCGGGGAAACCCGGAGGGAGGCGGGGGAAGGCCCCCGGGGGGCCTGGCCGGGCCGAGAGGCGGGGCCCGGGCAAAGGAAAGGGGGGTGGCTTGGGCGGGGCGGCGAACGGGCGGAGCCGGAAACGCCGGGGGCCCGAGGGGGAAAGGGAGGGGCGCCGGGGGTCCGGGCCCGGGACAGGGCCCCGGAAAGGCCGGGCAGTGGGGGGCCCCCCTTTTTCCGGGGGGGTTTGGCGGGGGTAAAACTTTCCGGGGGGGGAATTTTGGGGGGGGGAGGGGGGGGCCCAGGGGGAAAAGGGGGGGGGGGGGTTTTTTTTAAAAAAGGGCAAGGGGGGCAAGGGCCCCTTCCCCTTTAACCCAAAAAATTGAACCCAAATTTAGGGGCCCCTAAATTTTTTTAAAACCCTTTTTTTTTTTGCTTTTTTTGATTTAAAAATTTCAAACTTACCAATTTTTTGGAATTAATTACTAAGCTTTAAAGTCTAAGGAAAAATTTAAAAATAAATTAACCGAAAACATTCTTAAATCCAAAAAAATTAAAAAATTTATGGTTTAAATTTTTATTTTAATTTTGGGAATAAAATTTTGGGGCCCTTTGGCTTTTTTGGGCCCTTTCAAATTTATTTTTTAAAAAATTTCTTTCAAATTTTAAAAAGGGTTTTAAAGAGCAACTAAATTGCACCCCAAAAAGGAAAAGAAAAAATTGGCCGAAAAACCCGGGGCCAAAAGGGGGAAAAGGGGTTTGGGCTCCAAGGGCCGGGGCCCGGGTCAAAAAGGGCCCCTTCCCCAAAAAATTTTGCCAAAAATTTTCCAAACCCATTTACGGACCAAAAAGGGGATATCTCCGTCCGTCAAGTCAGCATAAGCCTGAAGTGATGCAGCCGCCCATCGTCTTCGACGTTGAGGATCATCGATCGCGTCACAGCGGTCGGTGCTACTGATGTTGGTCTCACCAACAATCCGCAACCTCAAGGTCCACGAAGATGTTGGTCGACGGCGGGGCGGCTGAACCTGATTTCCTCCGCAATGCTCAAGAAACTCCAAATCCCGACGGCGAGCTCGAAAAAAGCTGGTACATTCAAGGGATAAATCCGGAAGGAGCAAGCCAAAGGGAAGATCACCTGCCCGATGGCGTTTGGCGGCGAATTGAATTCAGGACGAGAGAAAGTCACATTTGGCGTTGCCGATATCCGTTGCCTACAATGGGATACTAGGTGAATCTGCGCTCTCCAAGTTCATTGCAGCCTCTCCACTACGCCTACAAGCGTGCTTAAGATGCCTGGTCCGATAGGTGTCATTTCTGTCCAAGGTAACAAGAAGGATCGCTTATCTTGCACCGACAAGATCTACTGGGAAGCGGCGGTAGTGGCGAGCGCAAACCACTTGCCATTGAAGCTCCCAGGGGAAGAAGAAGGCCAAGTCCGACAAGGATAGCTCGGTGCCCTCTCCGCAAGCGCACCCTCCCGGATGACTTGCTTGCCGTCGAGGGCGCCAGCGCCATCGAGCTCCGCCGGCAAGTGCTCTGAAGAAGGCAAGATAACCGCCAAAGACAAGAAGGTGGCGCAAAGGAAGGCGGCGGGTGGTACCTTCACCATCGATTGCCACGCTTGATCCTAAATAGGAAGCGCTCGTTGCTCTGTGGGCGAATCGTCGATGTGTTTGCATGGCAACCATCCGACATCCCAGCGTTCGAAAATGTCGAGCACCACCTTGCGTCTACGCCCTCCACGCGCGGCCCGTCAAGCAAAAAGTCGAGAAAAGCAAGCGATAGGCGTCAAGAGTTCATAGCGGAGGAGATCGAGGAAGTTGGAAGCAGCAGCCTGGTCGAAGTCTTGCATCAACGTGGCTAGCTAACCCGGTAAATGCGCCAAAGGCGAGCGGGAAGTGGAGAGCTTTGCATCGACTTCGCGATGTTAATAAAGCCTGCCCCAGGATCCATTCCCTTGCGCGCATTGACCAGATTAGCGGACTCCACGGCGGGATGTGATCTCCTCTCATTTCTTGATGCTTACTCGGGATATCATCGGATCTTCATGGCGAAGAGGATGAGGAAAACCGCATTCATTACTCCGTGTGCGCGTCTTTGCTTCGTCTGGATGCCTTTCGGGTTGAAGAATGCTGGTTCGACATTTACAAAAGTAGTTAGCCATGCTTTTGAGCCCGAGTTACTGCGAAATGTAAAAGCTTACATGGATGACATAGTGGTCAAAAGCAAAGACAAAGACCCTGGTCCAAGATTTGGATGAGACTTTTGCAAATCTGCATAAGATCAATCTCAAGTTGAATCCGAGAAGTGCGTGTTGAGGAGTTCCTTCGGCAAGCTTCTCGTATTCTTTGTGTCACAAAGGGGGATTGAAGCCAATCCCGACAAGATCAAAGCCATTGAGAAAATCGAAGCACCCAAGCGAGTCAAGGGCGTCTGGAGGCTTGCGGCTCGCGTGCTGCCCTCAATGAGTTCATTTCCAAGTCTCTTGAATCGCCTGCCGTTTTCAAAATCTTGAAAAAGCGGGTCAATGAAGTGGACTCTGGAAGCGAGGCTGCTGCTGCGGAGACTTGAAGAAATATTTGTCCTCCACCACAACACTTGTCGCACCTAAGTCACAAGAGAAGTTACTGCTATATTTGGCAGCAACCAATCAAGTAGTTAGTGTTGCGTTAGTGGCGGAGAGGAAGGCAGATGACGAGCCAGCGAGCGCGACAGCGGAATCGATGACAACGAGGGGCTTCCTCGACAAGCTCTGGCCCGATAAACCCTGATCTGGCAAGTTCTGGTTCCGGGAAGGATGGGCCTGCGCGGCCACGAGAAGAAAAACAAAAGAAGATGGTGCACCGCCCAGTTTACTTTGTCAGCTCCCTTCTGCAGGGGGCTAGATCAAGGTACTCTGGTTTGCAGAAGTTGCTTTTCGGCCTCCTCATGGCCTCGAGGAAGCTCGCCATTACTTTCAAACTACGAGATCACGGTGGTCACTTTCGCCTTCCGTTGAAGAGGATATTGCAGAACCGGAAGCAGGGCGGGATTGTCAGTGGGCCTTTGGAGTTATCAAGCTTTGGCCTCGGGTTTGAAAGTACTTCAGCGATTGAGCCGGGCTTTGGCAGAATTTATAGCAGAATGGAAGCCAACACGGATGAAGAAATTCTGAGAAGAGCATCCCGCCAAGGAAATCAGCAAAGAATGGATCATGTATTTTGATGGTGCCTTCTCGCTGCAAAAAGCGCCCGTGTGAGCGTACTACTTATCGCACCACGGAGAATACCTCAAATATGTGGTCAGGATGCACTTTCCCAAGGACAAGCGACAAACAATCTATAGCAATCTGAGAGGCTTGCTTGCGGACTTCGGGATCGCTGGCAGAACTTGGGATCGGGAAGCTTATCATCGGGGTGACTTCATGTCGGGACCCGACTCAATGCCACATCGATCTAGCATGTAACACTTCATATCACTTTGCGGCCTCCGCACGGTATCCCCACGGGTGTCGCCTTACCTTTGCGGGACCGTTTAGCCTTTTGGCTGCGTATATGATAGTGTCGCTAGCATCCATATGATAAGGAGCCGGGCTGACATGGCTAGTCGTAAACCCAAAGTGGCACAAACTTACGAGGACGGGCATCCATGACCCGACATCGAGCGTGTCGGTCATCGGTAGTGAATCCGGGCTGTAGCCTTTGGCTATGAGGACTCCGGTGAACCGGGCTGTAGCGAGCTAACGAGGACTCGGTATCCATCGTGACATTTCCCGAAGAACGGACCTGAGAGCGAAGAAGGACACATGCCGGCCAGCCTAAGTGTTCGGAGCGGTAGCAAGCTACCGAGGCTCGGTGGAAACACTAGGAGACATTTCCGTAAGAGAGGCTACTAAAGATAAACAACTAGATAGTCGGATCCACACATAGCAATACACATTACACGTCGCATAACATGCAAGTATGTGCTGTACAACATGGCATCACAGCATAACTCAACAACTCATATAGATAAGGCCCAAAAGAGCCATCATAGCATTTATTGCAAGCAGGGGTCACAAGACCCAACATCTGAGCATACAAGCAACAAGCGGAAGCATTACATGTGCAGATGCAGACATCTACAAATGAAAAAGGCTGAAGAGCGACTATCTACAACATCCGATCAAGATCGTGGCTGAGGTACAAGCTACTAAATCGAAGTCCACGAGAACACTAGTAAGACCGAAGTCTCCATTGCAAAAACATAAATAAAGCACCATGAGTACAAAGGTACTCAGCAAGACTTACATCGATCCTATCATACATGCATTTGTATCAAGAGGGTAATGTGGGGTTTGGTTGCGACAAGCCAGCGTTGACTCTGTGGCTATCTGTTCTCGACTACGAGAACTTCTTTGAGGTGATATAGGCGCTGCAGGTCCACTAATCACCACTCAATACACCACTATGGATTCACCCCGTCTCCCTCGAGAAGGCCATCCATAGTACTCACACTTCTCTTGAGCATTTTATTGTATCCACTTCAAGTTATCTATGTACCATGTAAGCATCCAAGAAGTCCATATCCATGGACCCGGCTATTGAATAGATCATGTTAACCTGCGGGGTGTACTTCTTCACACGCTCTAGCCACTTACCACCATGTACACGCGTGTATCTCGGCAACCTTCAAGCGGAAGCTTTGGCGAGAAGTCGACCGCGACGACTAACCACACAAGACTCTAATCGGGTTTATCGCCTATTAGGGTTACATCCGCAAGAGATCCGGCGGGGTGTCGCTCACGGCCCCAAGCGATGTGAACAGGGTTCCCAAGCCCACCTCATGGGATGGATCTCACGCTTGGTACACCGTGCCACTTGTGCCTAATCTGTCCCAAGCCCACTGGCGGGTGCCACTTGGTAGACTACTAACACTACCTATAAACACGAAAACTAGTTGCAACTCACAGGCCAGAGATCAAGTTGGTTAATAAGCGAGAGGGGTGAGTTCGGAACCCAATGTGTGGTAGTGTCGAGTCATTGGACGACATACAGAACTTCGGTGCTTAGGGCGGTTCGGTGAGACAACCCACCATGTACTCCTACATGGCCTCTCACCGCTACCTTTACCAAATCGTGTTCACACACTTAACTCTCGGCACGAACAACTCATAACACTCCAATTCATTCCAATGAACCAGGACTGACACAACTCTAAGCAATAGCAGGCATAGCATGGTAGGAACACAACATGGGCTCAATCAACTCCTACACATGCTAGTGGGTTTTAACTATTCTTGTGGCAATGACAGGTCATGCGGAGGAATGGGTTCAACTACTGCATGCACAAGGTAGCGAGATGAATCGTTGTTGTCCTAATGCAATAGCGAGAGCAGGAGGCGAGAGAGTAGGATTATATCGGAATGAACAAGGGGTTTGCTTGCACGATAGATCAGCAGTGGCCTTGCTCCTCAGGCAGGTACTGGAACACTCTCGGGCGGGACCTATCGAGAAGGAGCAGTGTCGGCAATCAATAAACAATCATATGCAACAATATGATGCATGAACATGGCATGAATATGTGATGTTGTTTGAGCTAATGCAACTAGTATTCTATCTAGATGAAGTCCATTTGAATCAAGGATTCAAATGCAACTCAAATAAGCTCTTTATATTGCCATTTTAGTGTTTCACTTATACAGTAGGTATAAGTTGGTTTTCATGCATGAAACTAGTACAGATGGATAGATTGCATTTTTCGATAATTTTCATATATAAATTATTTCAATCGAGCTACGGTTGAATTTCTATGAATTTTGAAGTTTAAATCATTTTACGAAATTTCTGTTTTAAAATAATTCGGAAAATAAATAATTGCGTCGGCATGATGTCAACACTTCGTCGTGATCAGCCAGCGCTGACCAGGTCAAACTTGACACGTGGGGCCCACGTCGGTGACGAGGATTAAGCGAGTTAATTTAATCCTAACTAAAGGATTAGTGGTGGCTGGGGCCTTGTCGATGAAACAACTAATTTAGCGAGTTAATGCGCTAACTAAACTAATACCTAAACTAAGCAGGGGCATGGCCTGCGTCGATGACCACAGGGGTCAAGCCCAGTCGGCCGAGGTCGAACCAGCCCGGCGACTCGGCGCCCGGCCGAGGCGAGCAGCGGCGAGGCTGCGGGATCACGTCTCCGGCGACCATCCGGGCGGCGGAGAGCACTCTGAAGCCGAGCTCGCGCGCATCGATGGTGCCCTCCGTTTCACGGAGGCAGCCCGATAGTGTGGCGACCATTGGCGGCGGCCGGAGTTGGGCGAAGCGGCGCAGCCTGCAACCTGCAGAAGCGTGGTGAAACGCGGCGTAGCAGGCTCGTCGCATCAGCGGAGCGGCAGGAGGCGCGAGATGGCGGGCTTCGCGGGCCAGGCTTCGAGCGGCGGCGGAGCTTCGGCTCAGCGGCGGCAGCTCTGGCGCCGCAGGAGAAGCGAGGGAGAGAACAGGCGGAAAAGCTCACAGGGGACGGAAGAGAAGCAGCGAGCTCGGGAAAAGCGGCGGCAGCGGCGGCGGCGGCGAGAGATCCACGGCGGCAGCGAAAGAAAGCGGCAGCAGTGGCGGCGATGGAGCGTCCGAAGGTGCTTAGCAGCGAGGAGGTAGAAAGTCGTGGCGAACTTCGGGCCTGCAGGAGGCGAGTGGCGGTGGCAGCAGCAGCGGCAGCGGCAGCGCGTTGACGTCTTGGCGTGAAGAAGACGAAGGAGAGCGAGGCGAGAAGAAGTGCGAGAGGTCGGGGTGGCTGCGTGGCGGCGTTAGCGCATCGAGCGGCAGGAGGCGAAGCGGCTGGGAGGAGGTGGCGTGGCGCGCCTTGGCGGGCGCGCGTCGAACCTTGCCGTCCCCTGTCGAGGCGAAGGCAGAGGAGGAGGGTGGGCTGGGCGGGCTGGCGGTGGCTGGCCGAGCCGCCTGATCTTGGGCAACCACGAGGAGCTAGGCGCCGAGTAAGTTTCCCCTTTTATATTTTACTGTTTCTAATTTTCGACATTTGTTTGATTTAATAGAAATACTAAATCATTTCATTTACTTATGCCAATTTTTTGCAGGGCTAGTTATATTATTCTAGAGCTCCTCATCAAGTGGCATAATTTTTGGACAACATTATATATATATAATAATATATATCCAAAGCAAATAACTATTGCATTAATTCCAAATGCCCAAAATAAATACTTATGAGCTCCTAAAAATATTGGTTTGATTTTTATCTCTGTCCAATATTTTAGGAGAATGACATGAACATTTTCTTGGACCCTTTTGGAGCAATTTTTATTTGGGTCATTTTCTAAAATGATTACGAGGTTCCACAAACCTCATTTCAAATTTAAATGGAATTTAAACATGATGCACAGATGACTAGCTAGTCTAGGTCATACGAAACTAGGGATGTGACAACTTCGCCCACTTGAAAAATCTCGTCCGAGATTAGAGGTCGATGGAAAAGCGGGGTACTCGATCGAAGGCGATCTTCTCGCTCCCAAGTAGCTTCTCTCTCGGAATGATGAGACCATTGAACCTTGAGAAACTTGATGTTATGGCGTCGAGTGACACGCTCTGCTTGATCAAGAATGCGGCGGGTACTCTCGGTATGTGAGGTTATCTTGGAGATCAAGCGTTTAGTGGTCCACTCCGGATAGGATCCGAAGCAGCGCTGAGTTGAGAGGCGTGGAAGACATCATGAACTCGAGAAAGATGTGGGGGTAGTTCAAGCTGGTAGGCAACCTCTCCTCGTTTAGCGAGAATGCGAAAAGGACCAATGTAACGAGGCCAACTTGCCCTTGATCACGAAGCGATGGGTACCCTTCAAAGGTAACCGAAGGTAAGCTTTATCGCCAACTTCATAAGTCATATCCTTATGATGGCGATCATCTTGGCTCTTTTAGCGAGGCGGGCTGTTTTCAAATTCTCACGAATGATCTTGAACTTGCTCTTACGCCTCTGGATCATGTCGGTCCAAAAATTGTCTTTCACGGTTTGACCAGTTCAAGGGTGTTCGACATCTTAGTCCATAGAGAATCTCAAAGGAGCTTTCTTGAGGCTGGATTGATAGCTATTGTTATAAGCAAACTTCGTGAAAGGAAGACATTTCTCCCAATCCATACCGAATGAGATAGCATAAGCTCTAAGCATGTCTTGAGAATTTGGTTGACCCGTTCCACGACCACTTGATTGAGGGTGGAAGCGGTCTTGAAGGAAAGATGGGTTCCCATGGCGGTTGGAAACTCTCGAAATGAGAAGTGAAAAGAGCGCCCGCAGTGCTGAATTGATCTCTAGTGGAACACCGTGAAGTGATACTATTAGAAATATATAAGTCGGTGAGCTGGTGGCGGTGATCTCTCTCGAGCAGGTAGGAAGTGAGCCACTTTGGAAGGCGATCAATGACTACGAAGATAGCGTTATTCCCTCTCTTGGTCACAGGGAAAGCGGTGATGAAGTCCATACCAACTTTATCCCACTTCCATTCAGGAATAGCTAAAAATGAAGGGTGCGGCAGGTCTTTGATGCTCTGCTTATACTTGACGACAAAGCGTCACGATTAGCGATAAAGCGAGCAATTTCTCTCTTCATCCTAGTCCACGGAACCTCTGGCGTAGGTCTGATACATCTTAGTACTACGGGATGAATCGTGAGAGGAGATTCATGTGCCTCCTTAAGAATCGGTTATCGAAGATCTTGCTTCTTGGGGACCACCAGCGATTCCCAAAGAAAACAACACCTCGATCATCTATGGAGAAACTACCAGCAACACCCTTGGCAATGTTTCTCTTGATCAAGGTAATCCCGTATCATGTACAGGCTTCTATGATATGATCTACAAGAGTAGGTTTAGCCACCAAGGTAGAAAGGAATCCGTGAGGAGCAATGTGAAGGTTAAGCTTACGAATTCCTCATGGAGAAGTGGTTGACCTAACTGCAACATGAGATTGTTGCAATAGGATTCTGACTTAGCGCATCGGCCATGACATTAGCCTTGCCTGGGGTGTAGGTAATCCCTAGATCATAGTCTGAAATCAACTCCAACCAACGTCTTTGCCTAAGGTTCAAATCTGGTTGGGTGAAGATATACTTGAGACTCTGGTGATCGGTGTAGATCTATAGCGTTTACCAAGGAGGTAATGTCGCCAGGTCTTGAGTGCATAGACTACGGTGCAAGCTCTAGATCATGTGTAGGATAATTCTCCTCATGTGGATGCAGGTTGTCGAGATGCATAGGCAATCACATGGCGATCCTGCATAAGAATGCAACCTAGTCCACTGTCGTGAGGCGTGCAATAGATAACAAAGTCTTTAGTGAAATCCGGTGGCACAAGTATGGGAGCAGAAGTCGAGGCGTCTTTTAGGTTCTGAAAGCTGTACTCTGCTTGTGGGGACCACTCAAACTTTTATCTTTCTTGAGAAGTTCCGTGAGGGTTTGGCTACTTTGGAGAAGTTTTCGAACAAAGCGGCGACAATAGCTGGCTAGACCAAGAAACTCTAACTTGTTTAACGGTTTGGTGGAGTCAATCAGAGCGGCCTTAACTCTCTCGGGGTTGACAGCAATGCCCTTACGGAGATTCGTGGCCCGGATAGGTCACCGGCAACAAAATTCACACTTGGAGAACTTGGCATAAAGGCGATGCTCTCTGAGTTTTTCTAATACAAGTCTAAGATGTTGGCATGCTCTTGCTCGTTCTTGAGTAAATAAGAATATCATCGAGGTAAACCACGACGAACTTATCTAGGTACTCCATGAAGATCGAGTTCATCAAGCGGAGAATGTAGGCTGGGCGTTGGTTAGACCAAAAGACATGACGGTGTACTCGTCTTGACCATATCGAGTGACAAAGGCTGTCTTAGGAATGTCCCGTTTCGATCTTGATTTGGTGGTAGCCTAACCTCAAATCCATCTTGGAAAGGCGAGGATCCGGCGAGCTGATCATACGGATCGTTGATCTGAGGGCGGATACTTGTTCTTTATCGTGACCAAATTAGCGGGACGATAATCTACAACCATCCGGTCCGTACCATCCTTCTTCTTAACGAAGAAGAGCAGGGCAAGCCCAAGGAGAAGAACTAGGGACGGATGAAACCCTTTTGCAAGGACTCATCAAGTTGTTTCTTAAGCTCGGCTAGTTCTAAGGGTGCCATTTTGTAAGGTCTCCTAGAGATTGGAGCGGTTCTGGGATAAGATCTATAGCGAACTCTACATCTCTGTCGGGTGGAACACTGGCAGTTCCTCTGAAAGACATCCGGAAAGTCACGGACTACGGGATATCTTCAAGATGCGGAAGAGGGCTGGCATTAAGAGAATAGAGTGGCGCTTTGCAACTCTAGTGGAGCAGTGACTATCTTGCGGATGGGTGTGTAAGCTGAGCGGACTGGTGTAACAATCAATCTTGGCATGATGAGCTGTCATCCGGTCCATACCCAAGATGATGTTAATATCCGAAGACTTGAGAGCTATAAGTGATGCAAGGAATACAAGTCTGTCTACAAGGATTTCGTTACCATGGCTTACACTAGAAGTTTGCCATTTGGATCCGGAGTTTGAATAAGTAGTGGGAGGGCATATCACAAAATGACATGTCGTGCAAGCGGGCATAGCCTTGAAATGAAGGAATGAGGCGCTCGATGTCGAATAGAACCGATCTTTGGGTGACGATTGACAAGGAGTGTACCAAGAGCGACATCGGATCATCATGAGCATCTTTAGCTGAGGCGTGATGCACAAGTCCAAGTTCGAGGTGAGCTGACTGGCACTAATAATCTTGTGTGATGGCTTACCATGGCAGCGGGCTTATCGGGCTGGGGTGGAGCAACTCAGTGCGAGTGCGAATCTGGGCAATGTGACCTGGTTCTCCGCACTTGTAACAAATCTTGGAGGTAGAACGTGGACCCGTATTGGCAGGCGGTCCACCAATAGGCCTGGGTGAAGAATATGACTAAGCTGAGGAAGGCACCACATAGGATGGTCTCGGTGCATATCTGGAAGGAAGAGCGGAGTTTGGAACCCAAATCCGGTAACCGAGAACTAGAACCGGAAGAAGATCCCAAATCACGAGTGTGCTTACGAGACTCCTCGTAAGTGAGTTGAGCTGTCTCTGCATTGATAGCTTTGTTCACAAGAGCTTGGTATGTATCACAAAGATGCAGGTGGAGATCACGACACAACTTGGGGTTGAGACCCTTCCGGAACCTAGCCTGCTTCTTGGCGTCCGTGGATACCTCTTCTGAAGCATAGCGGGCAAGGTTCTCAAACTCTCTACTATAAGCATCAACAGCCATCTTACCCTGGGTGAAACTACAGAACTCTTCTCTCTTGCGATCGATGAGGGCTTCAGGAATGTGATGCTCGCGAAAAGCCTCAGTGAAATCTCTCCAGGTAGGAATCTGACCAGCTGGAAGCATAGCCTCATAGTTCTGCCACCAAAGACTAGCGGGACCTTCCGGGTGGTATGTGGCATAGGTGACCTTGTCATCTTCAGCTACGTTCGCGAGCGGAGCTTGTGTATGATACTACGGGCCGGTCATACGCATCGGCGGCTCGATGGAATGATGAAAGGTAGGTGGGTGCAAGCGAATGAAATCATGAATGGTTGCGGACCCTTTGAACCGATGTGCGGTGTTCTCCTCGTCGTGCCAACAAGCGATTAGACTCACGCTTGTTTCTCTCCATCTCTAACATGAACTCTGTCAGCGAAGGCTGGTGGGAGGATCCTCATCCCTACCATCTCCGTGGTTACGGGTATGAGCAATAGAACTTAGCTTAGTGATGACATCACGAGAAGCGAAATGAAGGGCGAAATCAGCATCATTCTGAGCTATGAGAATGTAGGACAAGGAAATTAGTATCTCTCGAACTCCTAGGGCAATTCCGGCAGCATAACGGCAATAAAATGCTCAGAATGAGACATCCTGCTAAGATGGGGTAGTAACATACTCAACATCACCACTCAAGGTTATGAGATAGTACTAAACAGGCTACACCGGAAGTACTCGGAAACTGGGGTATGACTCTGATCAACCAATCCTATGGTACTACGGAGTAGTAACACGTGATCCTGATAGACGGAAGAGGAAGCCTAGTTCCTTAACCCCGTAGGAAAGATAGGATGACTCAGATCAGAAGGCCATGGGATAAAGGAGTAAAAAGAGCCTTCGTTCCATCCCACAATCAATTCCCTTACATAACTAAAGAATTTCTAGACTCAACTTGACCAGTTTGGCTTGCTAATCCTCTGAGCGATCGGGCTCGATACCAAAGCTGTCGGGACCCGACTCAATGCCACATCGATCTAGCATGTAACACTTCATATCACTTTGCGGCCTCACATACGGTATCCCCACGGTGTCGCCTTACCTTTGCGGGACCGTTTAGCCTTTTGGCTGCGTATATGATAGTGTCGCTAGCATCCATATGATAAGGCCGGGCTGACATGGCTAGTCGTAAACCCAAAGTGGCACAAACTTACGGGACGAGGCATCCATGACCCGGCATCGAGCGTGTCGGTCATCGTTGAGTGAATCGGTATGTAGCAGGGCTAACAGGACTCCGGTGAACCGGCTGTGGCGAGCTAACGAGGACTCGGTATCCATCGTGACATTTCCCGAAGGACAGACACGAGCGAAGAAGGACACATGCGGCCAGCCTAAGTGTTAGGAGCGGTAGCAAGCTACGGGGCTCGGTGGAAACACTAGGAGACATTTCCGGTAAGAGAGGCTACTAAAGATAAACAACTAGATAGTCGGATCCACACATAGCAATACACATTACACGTCGCATAACATGCAAGTATGTGTTTGTACAACATGGCATCACAGACATAACTCAACAACTCATATAGATAAGGCCCAAGAGCCATCATAGCATTTATTGCAAGCAGGGTCACAAGACCCAACATCTGAGCATACAAGCAACAAGCGGAAGCATTACATATGCAGGTGCAGACATCTACAAATGAAAAAAGGCTGAAGAGCGACTATCTACAACATCCGATCAAGATCGTAGCTGAGGTACAAGCTACTAAATCAAAGTCCACGAGAACACTAGTAAGACCGAAGTCTCATTTGCAAAAACATAAATAAAGCACCATGAGTACAAAGGTACTCAGCAAGACTTATCGAGATCCTATCATACATGCATTTGTATCAAGAGGGTAATGTGGGGTTTGGTTGCGACAAGCCAGCGTTGACTCTGTGGCTATCTGTTCTCGACTACGAACTTCTTTGAGGTGATATAGGCGCTGCAGTCCACTAATCACCACTCAATACACCACTATGGATTCACCCCGTCTCCCTACGAAGGCCATCCATAGTACTCACACTTCTCTTGAGCATTTTATTGTATCCACTTCAAGTTATCTATGTACCATGTAAGCATCCAAGAAGTCCATATCCATGGACCCGGCTATTGAATAGATCATGTTAACCTGCGGGGTGTACTTCTTCACCTGCGCTCTAGCCACTTACCACCATGTACTAGCGTGTATCTCGGCAACCTTCAAGCGGAAGCTTTGGCGAGAGTCGGCCGACGACTAACCACACAAGACTCTAATCCGGGTTTATCGCCTATTAGGGTTACATCCGCAAGGAGATCCGGCGGGGTGTCGCTCACGGCCCCAAGCGATGTGAACAGGGTTCCCAAGCCCACCTCGCGGATGGATCTCGCTTGGTACACGTGCCACTTGTGCCTAATCATCCCAAGCCCACGGCGGGTGCCACTTGGTAGACTACTAACACTACCTATAAACACGAAAACTAGTTGCAACTCACAGGCCAGAGATCAAGTTGGTTAATAAGCGAGAGGGTCGAGTTACGGAACCCAATGTGTGGTAGTGTCGAGTCATTGGACGACATACACAGAACTTCGGTGCTTAGGGCGGTTCGGTGAGACAACCCACCATGTACTCCTACATGGCCTCTCACTTCTACCTTTACCAAATCGTGTTCACACACTTAACTCTCGACACCGAACAACTCATAACACTCCAATTCATTCCAATGAACCAGACTGACACAACTCTAAGCAATAGCAGGCATAGCATGGTAGGAACACAACATGGGCTCAATCAACTCCTACACATGCTAGTGGGTTTTAACTATTCTTGTGGCAATGACAGGTCATGCGAGAGGAATGGGTTCAACTACTGCATGACACAAGGTAGCGAGATGAATCGTTGTTGTCCTAATGCAATAGCGAGAGCAGGAGGCGAGAGAGTAGGATTATATCGGAATGAACAAGGGGTTTGCTTGCGATAGATCAGCAGTGTACTTGCTCCTCAGGCGGTACTCTGGAACACTCTCGGGCGGGACCTATCGAGAAGGAGCAGTGTCGGCAATCAATAAACAATCATATGCAACAATATGATGCATGAACATGGCATGAATATGTGATGTTGTTTGAGCTAATGCAACTAGTATTCTATCTAGATGAAGTCCATTTGAATCAAGGATTCAAATGCAACTCAAATAAGCTCTTTATATTGCCATTTTAGTGTTTCACTTATACAGTAGGTATAAGTTGGTTTTCATGCATGAAACTAGTACAGATGGATAGATTGCATTTTTCGATAATTTTTCATATATAAATTATTTCAATCGAGCTACGGTTGAATTTCTATGAATTTCGAAGTTTAAATCATTTTACGAAATTTCTGTTTTAAAATAATTCGAAAAATAAATAATTGCGTCGACATGATGTAAACAACTTCGTCAGCGATCATGGCGCTGACCAGGTCAAACGACACGGGACCCTGCGTCGATGACGAGGATTAAGCGAGTTAATTTAATCCTAACTAAAAGATTAGTGGCGGCTGGGGCCTTGTCGATGAAACAACTAATTTAGCGAGTTAATTAGCGCTAACTAAACTAATACCTAAACTAAGCAGGGCATGGCCTGTCGATGACCACAGGGGTCAAACCCAGTCGGCGAGGTCGAGACCAGCCCGGCGACTCGGCCGAGGCGAGGCGGCTGGCGGCGGGCTGCGAGATCACGTCTCCGCGACCATCCGGGCGGCGGAGGCCTCTGTGAAGCCGAGCTCGCGCGCATCGATGGTGCCCTCCGTTTCACGGAGGCGGCGATATGGTCGTGGCGACCACTTAGGCGGCGGCGGAGTTCGGCCGGCGGGCGCAGGCTTCTGGCTGCGGCGGCGGTGAAAACACCGGCGTAGCAGGCTCGTCCGCATCAGCGAGCGGCGGCAGGGCGCAGAGATGGCGGGCTTCGCGGGCCGGGCTTCGGGCGGCGGCGGAGCTTCGGCTCAGCGAAGCGGCAGCTTCTGGCGCCGCAGGAAAAGCGAGGAGAAGAACCGGCGGAAAAGCTCCGAGGGACGGAAGAGCGGCAGCGAGCTCGGGAAAAGCGGCGGCAGCGGCGGCAGAGATCCACGGCGGCAGCGAAGAAACGCAGCAGCAGTGGCGGCGATGGAGGCCGTCCGAAGGTGCTTAACAGCGAGGAGGTAGAGGTCGTGGCGGGCTTCTGGGCCAGCGGAGGCGAGGTGGCGGTGGCAGCAGCAGCAGCGGCGGCGGCGTTCGCCGTCTTGTGAAGAAACGAAGGAGGAGCGAGGCGAGAAGAAGTCTTGAGAGGTCGGGGTGGCTGCGTGGCGGCGTTAGCGCATCGAGCGACGGAGGCGAGCGGCTGGGAGGAGGTGGCGTGGCGGCGGCCGGCGGCAGGCGTGTCGAACCTGCGCCCGTCTGTCGAGGCGAAGAGCAGCAGAGGAGGGTGGGCTGGGCGGGCTGGCCAGTGGCTGGCGAGCCGCCTGATCTTGAGCCAACCACAGGAGCTAAGCGCCGAGTAAGTTTCCCTTTTATATTTTCTGTTTCTAATTTTCGACATTTGTTTGATTTAATAGAAATACTAAATCATTTCATTTACTTATGCCAATTTTTGCAGGGCTAGTTATATTATTCTAGAGCTCCTCATCAAGTGGCATAATTTTTGGACAACATTATATATATATAATAATATATATCCAAAGCAAATAACTATTGCATTAATTCCAAATGCCCAAAATAAATACTTATGAGCTCCTAAAAATATTGGTTTGATTTTTATCTCATCCAATATTTTAGGAGAAACAACATGAACATTTTCTTGGACCCTTTTGGAGCAATTTTTATTTGGGTCATTTTCTAAAAATGATTACGAGGTTCCACAAACCTCATTTCAAATTTAAATGGAATTTAAACATGATGCACAAGATGACTAGCTAGTCTAGGTCATACGAGAACTAGGGATGTGACACTTTCGACAGCTTGTCGTCCAAGTCAACAAAGATTACCAAAGTCCGTGATGGAAGCATACATTGATGAAGTGAGGAAGCTAGAGGACATTTTGATGGCACTGCAAATGGAGCATGTCCCAAGGGCTCGAGAATGACATTGCAGATAGCCTATCAAAATGTGCGGCACTCAAATTGCACAATGGAACCAGGGATTTTTGTGCTCAAGCTAACTCAACCATCATCCGCGCCATCAATTTGGACAAAATAAGAAGAGAATTACTGCTGGCGACCACTTTCTGCGGGGCTTCGAGAGACCGCCGCCAAGAAGGTTCCCAGGGCTCAACACGAGAAGAGCTGAGGAGGCAGTCTCCTCGGCGAGCCCAGGGGCTCGCGTCGTTGAGCATGCACCCACGACAAGTTGTGTCGAGCACACTTACGGAGAACATCACGCTCGGCGGATCGAGATCCTTGCCGTCGAGGCGGAGGTGTCCCATTGGCAACCTTTGCGCCTTTAGTCCTCGTCGTCGAGCCCGCGAGGCTCCGACACAGAGCACGACCAATAGTCCACTTCCTTCAAGCAGGAGAACTTCCGAAACAAGAAGAAGCGGAAAAAAAGTGGCCCGACAATCAAGTATGTACCGGTTTGTCGATGACATCTTGTCTGAAGAAGATTCAGCGGATTGAAATTGAAGTGCATTTCCGGGAAGAGGGACAAGAAGCTGTTGGCGAAATACATGGAGCCATATGTGGTCACCACATTGGCGCAAAACACTGCTTGAAGCAAGGCTTTCGGCAAAGGCTTCTTCGGCCGACAACCCTCCGGGCCATAGCTGCACAAGTAACCAAGTGTGAAGCGTGCAGTTCCATTCCAAACAGATTCATCAACCAGCTCAAGCTCTCCAAACAATCCCTTTGTCTGGCCATTTTGAATGCAGGGGCTCGACATCCTCGGCCCCTTCCCGAGCTGTCGGGGCTTTGAGAACATGCGTTGCAATCGACAAGTTCACAAAGTGGCGGAAGTGGAACCGATGAGGAAGGTGACAACACAATCAGCGATCAAGTTCTTTAGGTTGATTGTTTGCGTTTCGGGATCCCTAACAGGATCATTACCGACAATGGCACACAATTTACAAGCCACACCTTCATGCGATCGCCCAAGATCTTGGCACCAAGATCTGTTTAAACTGTTGCTCACCCGAGAAGCAGCGGTCAAGCGGAAGAAGCGAGCAGCTGAAGTCTTCTTGTGAGCTCAAGACGAGAACTTTCGACAAGCTGCACAAGTCTTGAAGGAATTGGATCGAGCAGCTGCGGTGGTTCTTTAGTCGATCGGGGCAGCGCCAAATCGAGCCACCGGCGGACACCCTTTGCTCTTGTCTACGGAGGCGAGGCAGTTCTCCCCGGAACTTCGTATCACGGGTCACCACGAGTGCTAAACGCTTATGATGAGCTTGAGCAAGGCGGCTGCGGCAAGATGACGCTGCTCCTCAAGGAGAGATCGTCTTGAGCTCTTTATGCGAGCTGCTCGCTACCAGCAAGCTTTGCGCCACTATCATAGCCACAAGGTTAACGCGAAGCTTGAGGAAGGCGACTTTGTTCTTCGGTGTGTTCAATCCGCCAAGATTTGAACAAGTTGAAGCGAAGTGGGAAGGCCCTTATCGGGTGAAAGAGTCACTAGGCCGGCTGTCATGCCAGAGACCGAAGATGGCATTCGGTGAGCAACTCTGGAACATAGAGCATCTTCGCAAGTTTACCCATAAAGGCGCGGTTGCCGGACCCATTCAGCAACCACCTTTTATACAAGCCTTGCAGCTGTCGCATGTAACCCTTTGTACAAAGCGGCGCAGCCTTTATGCGTAAATATAGTTTGTTATTAGCGCGTCTTGTCAAATTTAATGCATTTTCTTCTTTTGCATCTGTATCTAACACTCCGTGCAGCACTCACCCCCGGTAAGCAATAGCAAACCTTAAGGTTCCATACCATTATTTTCTCTTCTTTCTTCTCATAAACAGAAGATTCCTCCGCCCACAAGTTCACCGGGGGGAGGGGAAGGTAAAAGTATGGACCAGGCGCCGTTCAAGGGAATCTAGCTTTGCGGGGCCTTGAAGACAGAAAAGCTAAGTAGCTAAAGTTTGAGCCTAATCAATTTAAAATTTTTCAAGTTATATCCCTTGAGCGTTCGTGCCTTGTATGGAAAACCTGTCGCGGAGGAATAAACTTCATGGCTAAGTTAAGCCTTTGCGTTGTTTCGAGCCCGCTCAACAATGCGAGTGAGCTGCAACTAGTCGACAAGTTTTCTTGCGGAAGCAGCACCGCCAGCGGGTGATGTCCTGCACTCAGTGGCGTGCTCGGCAAGCAAGGTTCCTCAAAGCGTGGGTAAAAAGCATACAAGGGATGCAGCGAGTAAAGGGAATAACACGACGGCGATATCCGAATTAAGTTATATTACAAGAATGACTTATTGTGGCACTAACTGAAATTGTTCTCGTAACCAAAATGGCAGCAGCAAGAAAAAGGGAGAAGAAGGGCAGCCTAATCCACGCGGTCGCCATCGACCCTCCTAACCTCGTTCACCTTGGCCACGACGGGTGCGATGATGGCCTTGAGCTCCTCAACGTCAGCGCCCTCTGGCGGCTTCTTGGTGACGCGGGAGAGGTCGATGCCCGGGTTGCAGAAGAGGACCTTCACCAACACCTTCTCCAAAACTCCAGCGCAAACAGCGCGACTCGTGACCAACTGCTTGGGATCCTTTCCGGGAGCTGCGGAGAAACGTCACCACATCCTTGAAGAAAAAATCGTGAGCTTGGCGCTGGTGGAGGTTCCCCTCTGTAGAGTACACGAAGCCCGTCAAGTTCAGTTCCGTAACTCCTTGTCAATGGCGGCAATGTTGGCAGACCCTCCGTCCAGAGCTCCACCGTGGTCTTGAAGGTGTTCTGGGCCTCGGCGGCCCTCGTCAGCAGCTCCTCGTTGTCCTTGAGGTCTTTTCTCAGGATATCTTCTCGCTTCTTGGCGGCGTCTAGTGTCTCCGTCGAGGTGGCCAATTTCAGCTCTAGATCAGCGCTCGAGTCCTTGGCGGCGTTCAGCTCTTTGATCTTCTCGGAGAGCTGTGCTTGCAGATCGCCGTGGGCGCGCGCATCCTTCTCGCGATCGCGCTGGAGTGCGGCAAGCTCCTCGTTCTTCCTTGTCGCGTCCGCCTCCAGCTGCGTCACTTTCTCCTCCAACTCCTTCTTGGCGGCCTCGGCAGCCTCGGCGGCATCGCCGCCTCCTTGAGTGCCCGCCGCGGGGAAGGAAAGGAATCAGCGAAACCCGGGGAAAGGGGTCCGGGACGGGAAAGAGCCCAAAAAAGGGGTTTTTTGGGGGGGACTGGGCCCCCCGGGGGTTTCCCCTTTGGGGCCCCTTCCTTGGGGGGGGTCCCAAGGGTCGGTCTCGTGGTCAGGCCGGGAACCCCCCGTCCCCCGGGCCTTGGTGGCCCTTTCCCGGAAAGGCCAATTAAGTTTGGGGAAAAAGAAGGGACCACCCCCAAAAGGGGTAGAGGGCCCGGGGGGGCTTTTGGGGTCTTCGGGGGGGGGTCCGCAAAGTGGCTCGGGGTATTTTCCCGGCGGGTGTCCTCGGTTCCGGGGCCTTGGCCCTCAGCCCTCCCAAGACCGGGGGGGTTTGGGAAAAGTTGTAAAGCCAATAAAAGGTCAAAAGGCGCCGGGTGGGGCCCTCCCCTCCTGCCCCCCCGGGGGCCGGGTGGTGGGGAGGTGAACCGGTCCCCTCGGGGACGGGGGGGGCCCCTCCGAGGGCCCCGGAGGCTCGGCGGGAAACCCCCCCCCGGGGGAAACCCTCCCTGGCTGCGAGGCTGGCTTCCCGGGCCGGGCTTTTTGGCCTGTTCCCCGGGGTTCCGTCGATGGACACCCCGGGCCAAAAGGGGTGGGGCCTGGCAGGGACCCCCCTCGGCCCTCGGCCATGCCCTTCGGCCTGACCTCCCTTCGCCCCCTTCCCGGAAGTGTTACGGGCAAGCTTCCCCCTGGATCCCTGGGCCAAAATACTTCGCCCGGGGCTCCCGCTTCCCCTCTAGCAAATCGCGCTTGGGAGTGGGCCCGGGGGGTTTTCGGGTTTGGGAGTTGCCCCACCTCCGCAACAAAATTTTGCCACGACCCGGGGTCTACGGGCATTTATCCCAGCACCCTCGGCTCATTCCCAAATTTGCTGGAAGTTGCCGGGGGCCCTCCCTGGCCATGGAGTTGGGGTTGCGCATCTCCCGGATGGGAAGCCCATTTGGGAAGTTAAGGAGGCCGGCGGGCCCCAAACCGGGCTTGGCGGGGGGTCCCCGTTGGAAAGGGCTGGCAAAAGAAATGGAATTTTGAGCCGGGGCGGGGAATTTTTGGGGCATTCGGGGACCCGGAAGCACCGTCTTCGAACCCTTGCCGGTGAGGGGGCCCCAACCCCCAAAGTCCCCGGCCCCCATTCCGCGTCCCCTTCGCCCTCCGGGGGTCGGGCTTGCCAGCGGGGCCCCCGGCCCGGGGGGGGGGCCCCTTTGGGAGGCCGGAACGCGAAGGGTTCGAAAACCGCCATTCGAGGGGGGTGTCCGGAATAAACCCGGGGGTTCTGAGCGAAAAGAAATTGGAAAAAAGGTGGGACCGCTTTTTGAAAAGGTCCCTTTGGGGCCTTCCGATTTGAAACCCGGAAACCCGGCGGCCGAATGCCTGCGTTCTGCCCGGGGAAAAACCCCCCGGGCCCGGAGTGGTTGGGAAAAACCTTTTTCCCGGGCCCTGGCTCCCGGTCGGCACGCGGCCGCCCGGGCCCAGCCTTCCCACCTTTGGGCCATCAACCGGGGGGCCAGGGCGGGCCGGCAAAACCCCTCCGACAGGGGGAAACCCGGAGTTGGGGGGCGCGGGCGGAAGGGGCGGCCGCCTTGCAAAAAGGGGACAGCTTAGCATTTCCAATTGTTTGACCCGTTTTCCCCCCCCGGGCGGGGGAGGCCTGGACCGAGCGAATTTGGGCGGACAAGGCCCCGGCCGTGCTTTTGGGCCTCCCCCTTCGGCCCAAGGGAGGCGGGGCCTGTCGGTTATAAGTGGGTCCTTTGTCCCCAACTTGTTATTTCTAACCCCGCCCGGGTTTGGGGGCCGACCCTATAACCCATCGCCTTAAGAAAAAATTAACCAAAACACCCCAAAGGGGGGAAGGGCAAAAAAACCAAGGCAGGGGGGCCCCCCGGGGGCCCGGCCGAATTCCGGCCCCGAAGGGGCCGCGGCCTTGCCCGGGGAAACCCCCCCCGGTGCTCCGGCGGACCAAGGCCACCCAAGGAAACGGGGAGGCCCGCCTCGGGGGGGAAGCGGAGAAAGGGGGCCTCGTGGAACGGGGTATTTGGTACTCCCGCCCTTTTTGGGGGGCCGGAGGGCATTTAAGCCCGTCCCTGGCGGAGTTGGTGGTCCTTTTTTTTTACCAACCGCTTTTTACCCTACCCCTTTCCCCTCTGCCCCGGGTCCCCCGACTAAAAGGGGCCCAGGCCCTAGAAGGGGGCCCCGGGGCCCCCAACACCCCAGCTTTCCAGCCAGCGACAAATAAAACAAAACCCCGGTAGGGGCTTGGGACCCAGGGGAAAGCCCGTCTGCGGCTCGATATCGCCTTGGCCGCCCCCGCCCATTGCGGACAAAGGGCCCCTGCCCCAAGGGGGGCCCCCCCAGGGCCCGCCCAGGGCCCGTAAGGAGCAGGGACCAAGGTAAGCATCGACCAAGTTAAGCCATCTTCCGACCCAAAAAGGTTGAATCCCCAACTAACCAGCCCTTTAGAGGGGGCTGCCTGTTCCCTCGGAACTCCCCCCTTTTTTTTATCCTGCAAACCCCGGGAGGGGGAATCCCTCTTTTGGGACCCAAGGGGGGGCCCCCGCGGCGGGTCTAAAACGGGAAACCGGAAAACCGGCCCTTATGGGCCCCTGGGGTTCCCCCCCCCCGCCTTAACAGCCGACAAATGGGCATGTCCCCTCGGGCGGCAATTCCTACCCCTGAAACCCACGTATTAAAACCCGGGAAATCCCCCAAACCCGGCCCCAAAGGGTTTGTAAACTACCGGCTCCGGACCCATCCGGCCCCGGGACCGGAAAGGCCTTTGGGGCCTACCAGGTCCCCGGATTTACCTTTACCCTTTGGGGTTTCCCCCTACCCCAAAAGGTTAATCCATTGCCTAGACCAATCAATTAGGAAGGACCTTCCCTCCTAACCCGGAAAAAAGGGAAACCTTGTATACTTTGTTTCCCAGCCCCCACATGGGGGATTCCTGGAGAAAAGGGGTTTTCCCCGGGGGTCATTCTTCCCTCTCCTTTCCCCCCCCTTTACCCCCCCCTAAACCATTTTAATATATTTCCCCAAGTTTTTGACAATTCTTTATAAATTTGGAAACCTTTTGATTGGCGAGCTAAAGTTTTTTAAAAAAACCTCGACAAACCTTAATTTGAAATTTTTTCACAACATTTAAAAGCCTCTTCAGCGTTTGTTTCCTTTAAGATATTTATTTTTCTCTTGCATCCCCAAAAGCCAAAAAGTAATTTGTTTCATCATGGATCCCACCATTTATCCTTAAGCCTTTCACGAATTGGGCCACATCGTTTATGTTCAAGGTTTCCTGGTTGAACATCAAGAATGGTTTTAATTAGGCAACTTATTTAAAACCTCCAGGTTTTGTGTAAAACAATTTCTGTCATATTTACTTCCTCAAATTTTGGAATTTAAATGTTTTTTTAAAATTTTCCAATTGGGAAAAACAATTCCATCAATTACTTTCCTCCCACCACCTTTTGGAACCCTTCTCGAAATATATTTACAATGTATCTTCCTTTGGAAATTTAGAATTCCCAAAAGCCCTTTTAGATAATTAAATTTCCTTTTTTTATCTTGAAATTTTCACTAAACCCGGACCCCAAACGAAAGAAATTTGGTTTCTTACCAAAAAACTGGCTCTTGCATTTTATGGTTATTTAAAGTGAATTCTTTGTTCAATCAAACCCCAAAAAAAATTTTGGAACATAAGTACCATACCAAAAAAATTTTTGACTTTGGAAACCATTCCTAAATTTGTTAATTTTTCCTAAAATTCATTTTTTTTTAAATAAAAAGTAATAAAATTTTCCCTTATGATCAATTTGAAACATTTTCCAATTCTCCACTTCCCTAAAATTCTTTAACTTTTCTGTTTTTTTTAAAAAAATACCAATCGCTCAAACATTAAAAAAATAACATATAAATAAACCTTGGGCCTGGATTTTTTTCCAACAATATTAGCCTTCCATTTTGGGACAATTTTCCTTTTAAAAACCGGTTTAAAGCATCAATTGTTTAACCAAGTGACCAAATCTCTTTATGGAGTTTCTTTCCTTTCCCTTGACCCAAGGGGGTCAGACAAATGTTGCTTTCTTATAAACTTTCACTTTTCATCAATTTATGAAATGGATCGGTTATCAATCCCCAAACTATTTTCATTTTCAGAAGGTTTTACTCTTGGGAACAAAATTCTGGACTTTTATGAATAACCCTTTGAATAAAATGATAAACAAAATCAAGCAAATGCCTCTTTATTTATTTTCACTTAAAGAAGGGTTGGGATATATCTTCAACTTGGAAATTCCCAAAAATATATTCACCCTAACATCTCATTTTTCTAATCTGTTTTGAGTTCATTTTTTAACCGAAAAGCAAATGGGGCACTTAAACACAGTAAGGTCACATAATAACCTAATAAAATTATACCCTTGCATTTGCCATTTTTTCCACCAAATATTAGGGCATTTCCACTTCATGAATTTCCTTTGGTAAAGCCCTCGGTTTGGGCTTTATTACTTTGGGTTTTTCAGAATAAACTTGGCCACACATGAAGTTATTTCTTTTTTTTTCAAACTATGGACAGTCATAATTTAGTCTTTTTGATTTTACCTTAGATTTCCACTGGCCGAAATCTTTATCATCCCTTGATACTATATTCAACAGTTCATACTTGGTGATTGAAGAAGTCTTAACATCTTATTTGGAAATTAACCCCTTGATTCAGTTTCCCCAAATTTAGAACTTTTGCTTGAGCTTTCTTTCCATTTTTGTTTGAAGTTGGAACTTTATTTAACTTTTTGCTTAAATATTAATTGCAACCGGAACACTTTGGCCATGCATTCAAAATTCTTTGAAATTTTAAGGAACATTATAAACTACAATACAATAGAGTAATAGGTTAAACTCCTTCCCTAATTTACCATGATAAGGCATAATTCTTGTGCCTGAATAAACCTCGGATCCGGACCCGTGCACATTGATCTATCATCTTTCAACTTATTTTTCGGCACATATAAAACTAAACAACAAGCAAGCATTATTAAAAATTATTTGTTTGGGACTAATTCAATAAAAAAATTAATTAAGAATTCCAAACTCCCACCAATCCCTCTAACACTAATATCCTATTGTAACAAACCATTCCACACATGGAAAAAGTTTTAAGGGCTCACTTGTTGTCAATTTCATAATTTCAGCTTTTTTTCCAGGGAACCATATCGCAATTGGGTTTTTTAATTAAAGACGGTCAAAACTTTAAACCTTTAGTTAATTGACCCCCACCCATCACCGTGGGCCGCCCGGAAACTTTGGAGATTCCCGGGGCCTTATCCAAATTTTAGGAACCATCTTATAAAGCAGAACTGCAAAATAAATTTGGTAAAATACATCAATAAAATTGTGCTTGGACTATTTTCCTTTATCTCCACTCAAAAAAATTTTTTTCCCCCGGGGGAAATGTCTTACTCTTGACTAAAATGTTCGCCAATGGTTCCCCTTTCATCGTGGATAAATAAACAAATTTTGGCCTTGCATCTTATCAATGGACCCATAACTTCCGATTGTAACCAAAAAATTCATCCTACAACCTAATACTCCGGGGTACACTCCAAAATGCCGAAAAAAGTTGGGCCTCACTTTGGTTAAGTTTTATGGGAAACGGGGAAAAATTTTCCCTCCTCAAACGCGGATTTCCGTGTTGTGTGTTTTAATTAACAAGGACGGGACCAAATTAACTAAAGGGGTTGACCCCCGGGGAAAAAAGGTGGTAAAAGTTGGTAAGGTATCTAAGGGCGGGGCTTACCAAAATAGCTAATAAAGTATGAATGTATGGGTTGCTTTAGCCAAACTCCGTTTTATGGGCAAAAAAAAATTTTGGTCGGTCCCGGGGAACAAATTTCAATAAAAACCTGCCAGCGCAGGGTATCTGGGGGAGGAGTTGTATTCCCTAAGTAAGAAAGTGTTATGAAACCCTTTTCTGCTTTAACGGGATCAAATGGACGCACGGCACCTTTTGACTTCACCGGTCCCCCAAACTCAGATCTTAGACAGGGATTCCATCAAGGCTTGGCGGTGTTATAATACCCCCCTTGCATTCGTTGCATATTTGGGGGGCCAATGGAAAGCAGATCCTTGGGTTCCCTTCCCCCTTGGTTTCAAAAAGCGGCTGGGGGGTTCCCACGGCGTCTATTGGGTTCGAAGCGGGAAGGAGTTTCAGGTTCCCTTGTGTAGGTAAAACCCATTTTCGATTAATTTGGTAGGGATAAAATAGCCCGGACAAGGAAACCAAACACCAGATGGTATTTTAATTTGGCTGGCCTTCAGGCCCCTCCCGGTTTTTCCCGGGGGCTAGGGTTTACTGGATTTAAAAAAAAATTCCGGCGAAGCTTGTTGGCCGGAATCACCCTTTGGGGAAAGCTTAGCTTGTTCCCCCCAAATCCCATGTAATGCCGGGGGATACCCCAATCGGACCCTCTGCGGCCCCTAAAGCCACCTGGCTTGTTTACATTAAAAGGCGGGTTCCCTTCAATCTCCAAAGTTCCCAGAAAATATGCCCGGCCCCAAATGGTCTTCCCGGCCTTTCTCAAAAAACCCCCCCGAATGGAGGATTCCACCCCAATCCTGGTGACCATCTATTAATTTGAAGGGGCTTCCAATCAAACCCATTCCTCCCAAGAACCAACGCCCCCCCTTTAAAGGGGCCGGCGCTTTACCGTTCGTTTAAGGGGGGGAGGGTTTCGCCTAAGGTTTGATTTACAAACCCAAGGGTTTTCCCGCATTCTTCCCTGTAAATGCCCTTACGGAGGGAACAACGGAGGTTAAAACTGGGGGGCCCTCACCCCCTTGCAAAGGCGGAGGCTTATCCCGGTTTCGGGGTCCAGATTTCCTGGCTCCACCCCCTTTATTTTAAATAGGGTGGTGGCCCCTTTCGGTGTTTTTACGCAACCCGCCGGATTTGGGGAATTTACCCTTTCCCCCGGGGCCCTTGTAAGTCGGGGCGGTTGCGTTTTAAGGCGGCGGGGACCCTAAGAAACCCGAAAATGGCCGAGGGTTTAAGAAGCGTTTTGGACCACCGGAAGGTTAATTAAACCCCCGGAATTTTTGAGGCCCTGAAGAGGACAGAAATAATTCGAGGCAATAAAGACACCAAACGGTGAAATGAGGCGGCAAAAAAAAGGAGGAAGTTAATAGGAAGCCCATGGGCCTTTGGGGGAAGGGGGCCCCCCACTCTGGGGGATGCCTTTCTTTGGCAAGGAATTGTCCTTTTAAAAGGGAAGGGGGAATTTTAAAACCAGGATTCTTGTAAAATGGGTAATGTATTCCCCGTTTTATTATTTTATGTTTTATAAATTATACTGATTTTGAAGAAGGAAAAGGGGGCCAAAATTTGCCCTCCCGGGGAAGGAGGAAGGCCCTAGCAGGTCAAGAAGAGGTATTCCTGGAGCTCTCACGGGTATTTTTAAGCTGGGTGGTTGGTGATTACGCAAAGGCGCCCGGGGTAAAGGGCTGAAAACCCATCCTAAAGGACTTGGTAATCTTTTTAGGCTGGTTTTTAAGAGCATAAGGGGCCGGTAACCGTCACCTGGGTGGATCGGGGGAAAAAAAGGCTGATCGCAAGTGCGGGAAATTAAATGTTGGGAAAGTATTTGTAGGCGTTTTTAGGGGGAAGAAAGGGCCATAATCCTCCCAATAACCCGGGGTTAAACCACTTTGGGGGCCAACAGGCCATTCCAATTTCCCAAAAGGATGCAAGTTTGACCGAATAGGCGCCATGAATTTTGGGGGGGTTTGAAAAATTTTCAAAAGGGCATTTAAGTTTTGGCGTGTCTGGTGCTAAACCAAGGATGAAACTAACCAAAGAAGGTAGAAGTTTTGATAAGAGTAAGAAGCCACGAGAGAAATGTTCAACGTTTAAGGACTTTAAGTCCTTGAGGGGAATTTGGCTAACAATTCTGGGGTAAATGAAAGGCCCGGGGGACATTGCCAATTAGGAACAACCTCTCGGTAACATTTGTTCTTTTGGAAGCCCTTTGTTGGCTTTTAGTCTCAAATCAAACAATGGTGAATCGGGGGGGAGGATGACAAAAGGCAGCTAAAGGTTGGAGAATTTCATAAGTTAAGAATGAAAACAATTTAAGATGCCTAAAGGGGGGGAAAAAAAGGCTCCATTTAATTAAAAAAAACCGGTTACATTTATTGGGCCGACAATTGTAATTAGTTGGGAGGAATATTGGGACCTTGAATTGTTTAGAGGGGGTTAGTTTGCCAATTAAAACTTAACCTTTTCCCAATTTTAGACTTTGGGGATTTAGCTACGGAAAGTCAAGAACTTCCCAAAACAAAAGGCTCGGTTTGAGCGGAAATTAAAGAGCAATTAAAAAAAGGGGGTTTGGAGGATTCCGCAATTAGGGACGAGTTTTTTGGGCCAAGGTTCATCCATCCTTGGGAGACCAACCCCGGGTTAGCGTTCTTGGGTCCCGGGGCTCCCCAAAATCCCGGAAGAAGATCCCTGGCCGTACGATTGTCATAGGGTAATTATGGGATTCCTTGCCCTTACAAATTTTTAAAACCCAAATTTCTCCCTGAATGCCTCTAAGACCCATTCAAATAACAAATTGGTTAATGAATCCTTGCTTTGGCTTCAAATTTTCCCCCTAATTTTAGGATTTATCTTGGAAAGGAAATTTGAGTGGAAAAACCGGGATGGCTAGTCAAGACATATGGTGGAATGGAATACCCCAAAATAGGGGGTTTCTCTCTTTTGGTAATTGGAATGTATTTGTTCAGGCCCCCACAATGAAAGGATGGAAAATAATAGCCTAAAAAATTAAATTACAAAATTTCCAAATGGTGGGCCAATAAAAATGGTGGACCAAATTGAAAAACCCTTAGGATTTTTTGGGAAACCCTTTTGGGGAGCCAATTTAGGGTTGGGATAAATTCTCAGCCAATTAACAAAGGTAGAAGATTTTTAATTACTAACAGGAAAGTTGGTAAAAAACTTCTGGGACCAATTCTTTTTCAGCAAAGTTAAAAAGCAGAAGAAGCAATCTCTACCATGTCATTTTCCCCGGGGGGGAAAAAAAAGTTCAATATCTGGTACAATCCCTTCGGGGACCTTTGTGGGTTTGTGGGATGGCTAGCAGAACTTGGTGGGGGATGAAAGAAGGGGAAGTTTTGCTTTGAGTTTAGGATTGTGGAGTGGAAAGAGTTTGGGTTTTGGGTACATCACTTGAAGCGGGTTCTTAAGCCACCTCTCCCCCTTGTGTTTGGCTTTTCCTTAGCTCAATGGATCTTGGAAAAATTAAAATGTAGACTTAGCTTTTGACTTGGCCTCCTTTGTTTAAATTTTGGGCCCTTTCATCTCCATGATGCCATTCAGGCTTTGAAATTTTGTTTGGAAACTTGAATGGCTTTTTGTTTGAAATCCAAAACCCCTTTTGCCTTTCTCTCCCCTTTGGGAAGATGTCATTAATCAAATTCCAAATGTTAAATTGAAAAACAAATTTTTTAGAAGTATGTGATGTCCCCAAATTTGTTGGGAAATTTTTTTCCCCAAAGCACAAGTTACCGGAACCTTAGCACTTCTTGGTGGGGTCAAAATAATAAAATTGAACAGAAACCCAACGTGAAGATCAATTAAGGAAAGGTAATTCACAAAAGCATGTGAGCATTAAACAAGATCTCAAGTTACAAATAAAGCTGACCAACAAGAAAAATTTAAACCAAAGCGGGGCCCCCCTTAACCTTGTCAACACCCCCTTTGGAAAAAGTTAAAAAGTTCAATAAAATGCATTCTGATCAACTCTCGGGTTGACTTTAGGGGTTTGGAATGGCCCTTAAGGGCTTATTATTTTGGGGAAGGAGTTTCGGCGGTTCCGGAGGAGGGATTATATGGAGAAGGGCTCAGGTCTCCTTTGGGGCCGGGACCAGCTTAGGCATTGGAAATCATTTTCCCCCTTTTCCCCTGCTCGGCTGAAACGGGGACCTTCAACCTAAATTTAGCTTTCCCTTTTCCCCGGCTCCTGGTTTGGGCAATTTGCCATTCTCCAACCCGGGGGGGAAAGTCCCCGGGGTTTCCCGCCAAATTTCAAACGGGTTAAGCAAAAGGGAAAGCCCCGGGGGTAACCGAAATTTGAAATTTTGAAGCGGGGAAACCCTTGGGTAAAAAGGACAAAAAAAGGGCCCAACCGGATTGGGAAAGTAACCACCTTAAACCTTGAGCTTTCGCGCCCGGGGCCGGGAACCCCTTTTTAAAACCCCCTTTCAAATTTAAACCCCTTTGACCCCGGCGCCCCCCCAAAAAATAGTTTTTTTTTCCCTCTTTTTTGGGTTTTCTTCCCCTTTCCGGGGGGAAAATTTAAAACCCCTCAAAAGGGGTTTTGGGGAAACCTAAGGCCCTTTTTTTTTTTTTTTTTTTCCCCGGTTTTTCGGGGAAATTTCGGGAAAAGGGGTTTGGGGTTTTTGGGCCGGGGCGAACTAGCCGGGGGGGAAAAACCCCCGTTTCTTTGGGTTTGGGGCCCCCCTTCTTTAAAAGGGGTTTTTTCGAGGCCTTGTATTTCCCTCGGGAAATTTTTCCGCCCTTTGGGCCCCGGGGGGGGCCCGCCAACCCGGGGCCTCCCCTCACCGTTTCCCCGGAAGGGGAGCCCTGTGCCTTGGCTCCGGGTCCCCCGCCTTTTGGGGGGGTCAAGGGGAGGGTTTAAAGGGAAACCCCCCCTTTCGTTGGGGCCCCCGAAACCCTTTGGGACCGGGAAATTCCGGGAAAAAATTTGGGCGGGGGAAGAAGGGGGCACCCCAAAAGGGGGGGCCCGGGGCCCTTCCCTCTCCCGGGGAAGGTCGGACCCCCGGCCCTCCGCGGCCCCTCGGGGTCCTTGGGTTTTTGGGGATCGGCCGGGTCTTTCCCCCTTCCCCAAACCCCCCCCGGGGGAAAATTTCCTCAAAAGGGGGGGATCCCGGGGGGCGGGGACTCCCTTTATGGGGAACGACTTCGGTGGCACCGAGATGCATAATCGCTGACATTACAAAGAACTCGGTGTGACCGAAGTTCAAATCGGTTGCACCGAGATTGAAAACCTAGATCGACTTAGTGATCTCGGTATGACCAAAATGGAAGAATCGGTCAAACCGAAAAGCACAAAGAATTTTTGGAATTTTAAGTCTATGATGAATCGGGGAGTCCGAGTGCTCCTCACAAAGAGTGGTTTGAATCTGACTTGATCAAATTTTGTGATGTAGCATGAATAGAGTTTCAGACGAGAAAAGCATAGATAGCTAGAGAAGGTTCTTAGGCATTCTTGTCCATCCACTTGGAAAAACAAAAAAGGAAGCCAATCAATCAAAACAACAAGTGGATGTCCTCGAATGAGTAAAATATGCAACCAACATGCTCACACAATAAAATGGCAAATGAAATATGTGGCAAAGCATGCACAACCAATTCTAGCATCTATCAAACAATTGGCGATGACTAGGTCATCTATATATGATTATATTGACTTAGGAGTCAAATGAGAACATTTGATCATAGGTCATACTCATCGTTTAAGCTCAAGTGGGGTTACCACTTTTACATAATTCATTGATGTGTTCACATCATTAGAGTTGCTTTGACTCAATTCTTAGAGTTAAGCTCCCCCTAGATGTGAGATCCCCCCTTAGAGGGATGAACTAACCTTGGGTTTTGTCGATGATGACTTCATGTAGGTGTTGAAGATGTGGATGATCAACGTTGATGTAGATCATTTGGAGCAATCCTTTGGAGTGAGTTGCACTTTCAATACCTACATGGGTTAGTCCCACAAGGAACAAACAAGAATATCCATAGACATAGAGTGATGCACACACAAGATGATGTCCATGAAAACATTAGGTTACCTTGTCCCTTGCCCTAACAACATGAGGGTTTGTGACTCCTTGAACTAGTGCAAGATATGGAAGTTGATTGCACTTGTCCTTGCAATAATGATATGAGTGAAGAATGTTGGCGGAATCACCCTCAAGAACTCTCTAGTTCTTCTTCTTCAGGATCCACATCATCTTGATGGGAATACTTGGAGTTGTAGTTGTACTTGATGAAGTAGAACTTGACGTAGTCTTGGGAACCCACTTGACCAAGGCCTTAGGTGCTTCTTCAAATGCATCAATATCCTCTTGAAGCGTGTCCTTGCCTTTGTTTTTGTGGTCTTGTGGTGGAAGATCATCTTGTGCTTGTGTTCCCTTGAAGAAAGTAGGATCATACTTCTCTTGTTGAGGAACAAACTTCGTCTTGGGGTATTGATCTTCTTCCCACTCAACTCCATTGGCATTGAACTTTCGTTCAAAACCAACACCTTGATTCTTCCGGTGCCTTCCTTGCTTGCGTACAATTTCCTCGAATTGCTTGCTCCCGGCAAGGCTCTTGTATACACCTTTCTCTATAATTCCCTTCAATAACCTATTTTCTTTCTCAAGTGTAACTTGGCTAAGAGAATCATTAGTGGAATCAAGAGAACTACTAGAAGCAACAATATTGGATTTGGCATTATTATTGTTACTACCAGAGGAAGAATCTTTCTTGTTCTTGTTACTAGACTTGACTTGAGGCACGTAAGTAGATAAGAGTAAACGCTTGGCAATGTAAGAGGAACTTTTCTTACGGAGATCATCATTGATTGACTTTAAGAACTCATGCTCTTGCTCAAGATTGAGCTTTTCAAAGCGTAACTTCTCATGAGCCCTTAAAAGTTCTCGATGAGCTTCGAAGATAGTTTCATGAGCTAACTTAAGAGTGTTTAGTTCTTTAGTTAGAAGCTCAATCTTCTCCTTATCATTGTCATTCGTTTCATCTTGATTAGCATGATTAATTGATGTTTCATGATAGTATTCATTACTAGAGTTGTCAATAAGTATATCATCATCACCTAACAAGTCATCTTCATCACTATTAAAATCAACATACTCGGGGTGTGTTGCCTTAGGACCTTTGGCCATGAAGCATCTTCCAATTCCTTCATTTGGTGAATCAAATATGTCATAGGAGTTGGTTGACAGAAGTGCTAGACCGGCAACACCTTCATCTTGAGTATATTCGGAGTCGGAGTGATAGCTTCTCTCGGAGTGATTGTCGGAGTCGGAGCCGGATACCCATTCACCAACATGAGCTTGATGTCTTCATTTTGTGTAGCTCTTTGATGACTTGTCCTTCCTTTTTGAATACTTGCTTCTCCGTGAGGGTCTTCGTTCATAATGATCATCTCTACTCCTTCTCTCTCTTGGTGGTGATTCTTCTCTTCTACTTCTTTTTGGAGAATCTTCTCTTCTTTTGTAGGGTGTCGTACACTCATTGGAATAGTGTCCGGGTCTCCCACAATTGTAGGAATTGTTCTCTCGACTAGAAGATCTTTTGTCATGGTAGGACCTTGACTTAGAGCTTCTTTCTTTGCTTCCACACTTGTAGAATTTGTTGAAGTTCTTCACAATTAAGCTCAATTCTTCATTGAAGTTTTGTTTCTCACTTGATGATGTGGGGGCTTCACATGAGGCTTTGTAAGCACCACGTGACTTGTTGTGAAGTTCCTCCTTATCCTTGAGTGACATCTCATGAGCAACAATTCTTCCAATGACTTCCATTGGCTTGAGATCTTTGTAGTTTGGCATCATTTGGATCAATGTGCACACGGTATCATACTTTCCATCCAATGCTCTTAGGATATTCTTGATGATGAATCTGTCGGTCACCTCTTCACTTCCTAAGCCGACAATCTCATTTGTGATAAGAGCTAGCCTAGAGTACATTTCAGCGACACCTTCACCATCCTTCATTTTGAACTTGTCAAGCTGACTTTGGAGCACATCCAACTTGGATTCCTTGATGGAGTTGGTACCTTCATGCATATCAATCAAAGTATCCCAAATTTCCTTTGCATTCTCAAGACGGCTGATTTTGTTGAATTCTTCGGGGCACAAGCTGTTGAAGAGGATATCACAAGCTTGAGCGTTGTATTGCAGCATCTTCAATTCATCCGCGCTAGCTTCACGGTTCGGCTCTCTCCCATCAAAGAATTCACCTTGCAAGCCAATACACACAATAGCCCAAACGGCGGGGTTATGTCCGAGAATATGCATTTTCATCTTATGCTTCCAACTAGCACAATTAGTGCCATCAAAGTAAGGACCTCTACGGTGATAATTTCCCTCGCTAGATGCCATACTCTCCTAGGTTGTGAAACCAAGGCTATGACTACCAAAATCTATGGAAATCAAAGCAAATGGAGACCAAAGCTCTGATACCACTTGTAGGACCTTGAAGTATGTCTAGAGGGGGGGTGATTAGACTACTTGACCAATTAAAAACATAACCTTTTCCCAATTTTAGACTTTGGCAGATTTTAGCTACCTTTGGACAAGTCAAGCAATCTTCACACAATTCAAGCAAGCATGCAAAGAGTATATGAGCAGCAGAAATTAAAGCATGCAACTTGCAAGAATGTAAAGGGAAGGGTTTGGAGGATTCAAACGCAATTGGAGACACGGATGTTTTTGTCGTGGTTCCGATAGGTGGTGCTATCGTACATCCACGTTGATGGAGACTTCAACCCACGAAGGGTAACGGTTGCGAGAGTCCACGGAGGGCTCCATCCACGAAGGGTCCACGAAGAAGCAACCTTGTCTATCCCACCATGGCCGTCGCCCACGAAGGACTTGCCTCACTAGCGGTAGATCTTCACGAAGTAGGCGATCTCCTTGCCCTTACAAACTCCTTGGTTCAACTCCACAATCTTGTTGGAGGTTCCCAAGTGACACCTAGCCAATATAGGAGACACCACTCTCAAGGAAGTAACAAATGGTGCGTTGATGATGAACTCCTTGCTCTTGTGCTTCAAATGATAGTCTTCCCAACACTCAACTCTCTCTCATAGGATTTGGATCTGGCGGAAAGAAGATTTGAGTGGAAGGAATGGAATATCTTGGCCTCAACACATGAGTAGGTGGTTCATATGGTAGGAATGGAATATCTTGGCCTCAACACATGAGTAGGTGGTTCTCTCTCAGAACTGGTAAGGCTAGAGATCAAGATTCATATGGTAGGAATGGAATATCTTGGCCTCAACACATGAGTAGGTGGTTCTCTCTCAGAACTGGTAAGTTGGAAGTGTAGGTTTGTTCTGATGGCTCTCTCCACGAATGAAGAGGAGGTGGAGGAGTATATATAGCCTCCACACAAAATCGACGTTACACACAATTTACCAAACTCGGTGGGACCGAATCAACAAACTCGGTCGGACCAATTCAGTAAACCTAGTGACCGTTAGGATTTTCGGTGGGACCGACATGCAACTCGGTGAGACCGATATGGTTAGGGTTAGGGCATAACGTAATATCGGTGAGACCGATTACACAAACTCGGTGAGACCGATTTTGGTAATTAGCTAACCAGAGAGTCGGTCAGGTAAACTCGGTGGGACCGATTCGCTCTTTTCGGTGAGACCGAAATGTTACGAAAGGGAAACAGAGAGTTTACATTGCAATCTCGGTGGGACCGATCGCTCACTTCGGTTAGACCGAAATGTTACGAAGGGAAACAGAGAGATTACAATCCCATCTCGTTGAGACCGAGATCCCTATCGGTGAGACCGATTTCCCTAGGGTTTGTGGCAGTGGCTATGACATTTGAACTCGGTGGCGCCGGATTGAAAGAATCGTTAGGACCGATTTTGACTTTGATTTTAGGTCATATGTGGATGTGGGAAAGTAGTTGAGGGTTTTTGGAGCATTTCACTAAGCACTTGAAGCAAGAGGCTCATTAAGCAACACCTCATCCCTCCTTGATAGTATTGGCTTTTCCTATAGACTCAATGTGATCTTGGATCACTAAAATGTAAAATGTAGAGTCTTGAGCTTTTGAGCTTGAGCCAATCCTTTGTCCTTAATATTTTGAGGGATCCACTTTCATCATCCATGCCATGCCATTCATTGAGCTTTCCTGAAATATTTGTCTTGGAATAGCGTTAGCTCAATGAGCTATATGTTGTTATGAATTACCAAAACCACCTAGGGATAGTTGCACTTTCAAGTATATTGAAAGATTTTTTCTTGCAGGAATGTTAACGGGTTGCCCTGAAGAGGAGATGCCCTCATCTGCAAGTGATTTACTGCAAGACCTCTCGCAACTGCACGAGCGAGCTCGGCAAGTGAAGCAGGGTGTTGCTCAGGCCTTGTGGCCATCAAGCTTATTGCCGAACGGCATGGGGGAGCTTGTGGATATGCTTCAAGGAGCACGGCGGCGCTTCCGATCGTGGAAGATGTCAGCTTGCCGGCAAGGTGCAAGAGAAGCTTGGGCAAAGGTGAAGACGGGCTACACCAAGATATACCCGAACCATATGGCCGAAGTAGGACCGACGGGGCCCGATGGGCAAGAAATTCCCGTGAGCCTGGTATATGACCAGGTAGCGTTAGCCGCCAAGTATTCTCAACAGGATTGTAAGCTAGATAGCCTGTTGGATGGTATAGAGGAAGAATATAGTCATTCCAAGTGACCATGTAATTTAATGGACATAATTAGTCCCTAGCCGGATTAAAATCATTTGTCATGGCGGACCTTTTCGCTTCAGCCCCGGATCCTATAGTCTGGGGTGTGTCCGAATAACCGCTCAGTTATACAAGACCGGGGTATGCGTGGAGACAAGGCGTAGGGGTCATAAGTGCTTGAACAGACAAGTACACAACTAGTTATGTTATATTACATGGATAGTAAGAAACATCTTCCAGGGAGAATAGTTCCGTTAGGGGTTCCTTTCCCTGGGTACGCATGCGACAATGCACATGTCCGGACTGCGAACGATGGCGCAGGATACAAGACTTCTGGGGATTTACGTTGTAATAAACAAATACATCTTTTGTTCACCAATCGAATATTCTCTTAAGGAAACTAGCTTTCGGCTTCACCCAGTCTGAGGTACACATCCGGCTGAAACGGCAGTAACAACCGCTCAGGTGATCCCCTTATGCCCTAGCCGAATTAACAGGAATGTTGGGCATAAACACAAGAGCCAGGCAACCCAGCTTGGCCACATCTTAAGTCATATCGATGCATATAATGGTGAAGAAAAGGCACATATGAAAAAGAAACTCATATGTGATGGGCAAAAAGGCATTTGAGTAATTATTTTTAGCTTCCGTATAGGAAGCCCCCAGGTATTGCTTACACACATAGTGCGGCCGGAGTAATCGGGAGTCCGCACTTTATTAAGTAATTTGTGTGAAGAGAAAAAAGGTCGAGAAAGGAAAAGTGGGGTGGAGCATAAATAAAAGGGAGGGAGTAAGGAGACGAACACTGAGTTTGGCGTTAGGCGTAGAATCTCCGGAGTCTGGACGCGTTCCATGCATTCGGCTCGAGTCTGTTATCGGATGCATTACGTAAGCGGTACGCTCCTCCGGTGAGAACTTTGTCAATGACGAAGGGACCTTCCCACTTGGGTTTGAGTTTGTCCTTCTTCTTCTCCAGTAGGTGTAGAACGAGCTCGCCAATATTGTAAGTTTTGGCCCACACTTCTCTGGTTTGATATCGTCGAGCCTGCTGCTGATAGAATGCGGAACAGGCTTTTGTGACGCGCTCCTCTTCCAGGGCATCCAAGTTGTCCTGCCGATCTAACTCGGCTTCCTTCTCTTCGTACATGTGTACGCGTGGTGAATCATGTATTATGTCGCAGGGTAGTACTGCTTCCGCACCGTACACCATAAAAATGGTGTATATCCGGTGGTGCGATTCGGTGTGGTCCGCAGCCCCCAGAGTACGGAGTCGAGCTCCTCCACCCTGTGCGTATCCGATTCTATCAAAGATCGCACTAGTCTGGGTTTGATGCTGCTCATGATGAGACCGTTTGCCCGTTCGACCTGGCCGTTTGTTTGGGGATGGTAGACGGAAGCGTAGTCGAGCTTAATGCCCATTTTTCTGCACGAAGTTTTCACTTCATCGGCTGTGAAATTTGAGACATTATCAGTGATGATGCTGTGGGGGTGTACGACCCCGGATATGAAGTCTATTAGTGGTCCGGATTCAGCCGTTTTGACTGGTTTGGCTTCTATCCATTTGGTGAACTTGTCCACCATGACCAATAAGTATTTTTTCTTATGGCTTCCCCCTTTAAGAGGTCCGACCATATCCAGCCCCCAGACCGCGAAGGGCCAAGTTATGGGGATTGTTTGGAGAGCGGTAGAGGGCATATGACTCTGATTGGCGAAGAGCTGGCAACCGACGCAATGTTGGACAAGGTCATGTGCGTCTGCTCGGGCCGTCGGCCAATAGAAGCCTGTACGGAAGGCCTTGTTGACTAGCGCTCGAGCCGCGGCGTGGTGTCCGCCCAGTCCGGCATGGATTTCAGCCAAGAGTTGCCGCCCTTCCTCTTCAGAGATGCACCTTTGGAGCACTCCGGTCGCGCTTTTCTTATAGAGTTCCCCTTCAAGCTTTAGAACGTCGGACAATGCAGCGTGCTTCATTTTGGTCTTAGGGGAGCTCCTGCCTATTTAGGTAGGCCAAGAAAGGCTCAGTCCACGGGGCGATTACGGCCATGATTTCGTGGGCCGAAGATGTTATTTCGGTGGCAGAGCCTCCGATTTTGTCTGATGGTTCGGAATCTGGGGGTGTGTTCGGATCCGTGCTAGTATTGTCGGACTCCCCTTCCCATACTACGGATGGCTTGAACAACCTTTCCAGGAATATGTTAGGTGGGACAGGGTCGCGTTTAGCGCCGATGCGGGCGAGGACGTCCGCCGGTTGATTGTTTTCTCGAGCCACATGGTGGAATTCGAGCCCCTCGAACCGAGATGACATTTTGTGGACAGGATTACGGTAGGCCGCCATTTTCGGATCCTTGGCATCAAAGTCTCCGTTTATTTGTGATATTGCGAGGTTCGAATCCCCGCGCACTTCCAGGCGTTGGATGCCCATAGAGACTACCATCCGAAGACCATGCGACAGAGCCTCATATTCGGCTACATTGTTGGAGTCTATGTATAATATTTGGAGGACGTATTGGACCGTGTCTCCGGTGGGAGACGTCAGGACTACACTTGCTCCCAATCCGGCCAACATTTTAGAGCCGTCGACGTGCATGATCCAGTTGGAGTGCGTGCCATACTCTTTAGGGAGTTCGGCTTCCGTATATTCGGCGACAAAGTCAGCCAGTACTTGCGACTTGATGGCTCTTTAGGGAGTTCGGCTTCCGTACATTCGGCGACAAAGTCAGCCAGTACTTGCGACTTGATGGCCCGTCGTGGTTTGTATATTATGTCGAACGGAAGGAGCTCGATAGCCCATTTAGCAATCCGGCCCGTAGCGTCGCGGTTATTTGTTATGTCATTGAGTGGTACTTCGGAGGCCACTATAATCGAACACTCTTGAAAGTAGTGTCACAGCTTCCGCGATGCCATGAAGACCGCGTAAGCTATTTTTTGATAGTGTGGGTATCGGGATTTGCATGGGGTGAGGACCGTGGATACGTAATAAACCAGCTTTTGGAGCGGGAATTTGTATTCGTCAACCTCTCGTTCGACGACGAGCACTGCGCTTACAACTTGATGTGTTGCAGCTATGTACAGTAGCATAGGCTCGCCGATATTTGGCGCTGTTAGGACTGGATTACTGGCCAGTAAGGTCTTTATTTCATCGAGTCCAGCCGCGGCTGCTTCCGTCCACACGAAGTGTTCAGTGCACCGAAGGAGGCGGTAAAGAGGTAATGCCTTTTCTCCTAACCTGGAGATAAAGAAGCTCAAAGTAGCCATGCATCCGGCTAGTTTCTGGATGTGCTTGAGGTCTATTGGTATAGCCAACTACGACAGAGCTCGGATTTTTGCCGGATTCGCTTCGATTCCTCTATTGGAAACAATGAAGCCCAGCAGTTTCCCAGAGGGGACGCCGAAGATGCATTTTTGCGGATTCAACTTGATGTCGTATGTCCGGAGGTTGTCGAATGTAAGCCTCAAGTCATCTATTAGGGTTTCGACGTGTCTTGTTTTTATGACCACGTCGCCACATATGCCTCCATTGTTTTGCCGATTTGTTTTTCCAGGCATGTTTGAATCATGCGTTGATAGGTTGCGCCGGCATTCTTAAGCCCGAAAGGCATAGTGTTGAAGCAAAAAGGGCCATATGGCATTATGAAAGCTGTTGCAGCTTGGTCAGACTCTGCCATCTTTATTTGATGGTATCCAGAGTATGCGTCGAGAAAACACAGTGAGTCGTGTCCAGTTGTGGCATCGATGATTTGATCGATGCGAGGGAGGGGAAAGGGATCCTTGGGGCAAGCCTTGTTGAGGTCTTTGAAGTCGACGCATAGGCGCCAGGATTTGTCCTTCTTTGGTACCATTACCAAATTTGCCAGCCAATCCGGATGTTTAATATCTCTGATGAATCCGGCCTCAAGTAGCTTGGCTAGCTCTTCCCCCGTTGCTTGTCGTTTGGGCTCTGAGAATCGCCTTAGGGTCTGTTTGACAGGTTTATATCCTTTTAGTATGTTAAGGCTATGCTCGGCCAATCCATGCGGGATGCCCGGCATGTCCGATGGGTGCCGGGCGAAAATGTCCCAATTCTTGCGTAAAAGTCTCGTAGTGCAGCGTCCATTACGGGGCTCAACTGTGTCCCGATGGAAGCTGTCTTCGTGGGGTCCGTTGGATGGACTTTGAATTTGACTATCTTGTCTGCGGGTTTAAATGAGGTGGACTTGGGTCGCTTGTCGAGTATCATGTCGTACCTGTCCACGGTGGCCCATAGCGTTGTTAATTCTTCGGCTGCTAGGGCTTCGGATAATGCTTCCAGGGCCAGTGCTGCGGTTTTGTTTTCTGCGTGAAGTGCGACATCTGGATCATTGGCTAGAGTGATGATTCCGTTGGGCCCGGGCATTTTAAGCTTCATGTACCCGTAATGGGGTATGGCTTGAAAGCTCGTAAACGCGTCCCGCCCTAAAAGGGCGTGGTATTCGCTGCTTAAAGGAGCCACTTGGAATGTGATTTCTTCGGACCTGTAATTTCCTGGGGTGCCGAACACCACATTGAGTGTGATTTTTCCTGCACACCGCGCTTCCCGACTAGGGATGATTCCCCTGGAGGTGGTGCCGCTTTGCTCAATGCGGCCTTTATCAATTTCCATCTTGTTGAGCATTTCTTCATAGATCAAATGTAATCCTCTTCCGCCGTCCATGAGTACTTTAGTGAGCCGGAAGCCATCCACGATTGGGCTAAGGACCAGAGCGGCCGGTACCCGGACAGTTTGGAATCAAAGTTCATCACTGGCATTGAAAGTTATAGCAGTGTCGTTCCAGGGGTTTATATTTGCCACATGGCAAATTTCAGCGGAGCTTCGATGAGCTCGCTTGCACCTATTGTTTGAGGCGAAAGTCTCGAAGACTGTTAATACCGCATTGTGTTCGTTGGAGGGATGTTGTTCTGCCTTATGGCTTGCAAGAAGATCCTCGCCACTTTTCCCAACCTGCCGGAGTATCCAACATGCTCTACGGCTATGAGTTGGTGTCGTGTCCGGAGTGTTGTTTAGTTTACATGGTCCATTGAGCTATTCTTCCAATACGGTCCCCCGCCCTGGGTGTGCTTGGGTTTCTTGGGGACAGGATCAGCCGACTTACGAGAGTTCGCCCGTTTAGTTCGGACAAAGGTCTTGGTGAGAGCCGTACTATCCCAAAATTCTGTTTGGGTATTCCAAGCTGAGGGAGTCCTGGACTAGGGGGTGTCCGGACAGCCGGACTATCATTATCCGCCGGACTCCAAGACTACGAAGATACAAGATTGAAGACTCCGTCCCGCGTCCGGATGGGACTTTCCTTGGCGTGGAAGGCAAGCTTGGCAATACGGATATGTAGATCTCCTACCATTGTAACCGACTCTGTGTAACCCTAGCCTCCTCCGGTGTCTATATAAACCGGAGGGCTTTAGTCCGTAGGACAACATACATTACAACAATCATACCATAGGCTAGCTTCTAGGGTTTATCCTCCTTGATCTCGTGGTAGATCCACTCTTGTACTACCCATATCATCAATATTAATCAAGCAGGGCGTAGGGTTTTACCTCCATCGAGAGGGCCCAACTCGGTAAAAACATCGTGTCCCTCGCCTCCTGTTACCATCCGCCTAGACGCACGCTTTGGGACCCCTACCGAGATCCGCCGGTTTTGACACCGACATTGATGCTTTCATTGAGAGTTCCTCGTATCGCCACCGATAGGTTTGATGGCATCTTCAACCAACAACGCTGTCCGTGGTGAGACTTTTCTCCCGGACAGATCTTCAGATTCGGCGGCCGCATGCGGGCCAATTCTCTTAGCCATCTAGAGCAGATCGAAAGCTTCGCCCCTGGCCGTCAGGTCAGATTCGGAAGCTTAAACTTCACGGCCGATGTCCGCGGAGACTTGATCTTTGACGGACTCGAGCCACAGCCAAGCATGCCACACTGTGACGATGGGCATGATCTAGCTCTGCCACCGAACACTGCCTTGGTGGCCGCACACGGATCTGCTTCGGCTATTAGCCCGGAGCTGATCGCCCAGGTTGAGGGCCGGTGGATAGACGCCGCCCTGGGGGCTTCAACATCCACGGCGATGGAGCCGAACACTGATCTTGTCCCCTGCGAAACTCATGATTCCGAGGCGCCGGACTCCGAACCTCCCGCGCCCCTACCGATCAATCCAGACTGGGCGCTGGTTATGGAATTCACCGCCGCGGACATCTTTCAATACTCGCCTTTTGGCGATATCCTGAATTCACTAAAGCATCTCTCGTTATCAAGAGAGTCCTGGCCGGACTATGGCCAGGATGGTTGGGGTACGGACGACGAAGAAATTCAGAGCCCACCCACCACCCACTTTGTAGCCACTGTCGACGCTATGGACTACGACTCCGACGATATCGACGCTATGGACGACGATGCCGGAGACGAACAGGAACCAGCGCCTACAGGGCACTGGAAGACCACCTCGTCATACGACATATATATGGTGGACACTCCAAAAGACGGGGTTGGCGAAAAAGCAGCGGAGGCAGACTCTCTAAAGAAGCAGCCCAAACGCCGAAGTCAGCGGCGCCGCTCTAAATCCCGCCACAGCAAGAATGGAGATTCCGGCACAGGAGATAATAATACTCCGGAGAGTGCCGAAGACAATCCCCTCCAGCAAGACTCAGCGCAGGAGGAGGCAGAAGCAAGACCTCATGAGAGGGCGGCAGACGAAGAGGTTGAGGATCATAACTATATGCCTCCCTCCGAAGACGAGGCAAGCCTCAACGATGATGAATTCGTTGTACCCGAGGATCCCGTCGAACAAGAGCGCTTCAAGCGCAGGCTTATCGCCACAGCAAACAGCCTAAAAAAAAGCAGCAACAGCTCCAAGCTGATCAGGACCTGCTGGCCGATCGATGGACCGAAGTCCTCGCAGCCGAAGAGTATAAACTTGAACGCCCCTCCAAAAGTTACCCAAGACGCAAGCTGCTCCCCCGATTAGAGGAGGAAGCATACATACCTCCATCACCAGCGCACGATATGGCTGACCGACCACCCCGTGGTCGTGATAGAGAGGCATCCAGGCCCCCAGCCAAGACCGTACCCCGGCATCGCTCCAAAAGTACGAAGCCAAGAGGGAACGCGCCGGACTTGCGAGACGTATTGGAGGACAAAGCAAGGCAATCCAGATCCATCTACGGATCACGTGGGCGCCCTACGACCCACGACGAATACCGTCGTGCCGGATACAATAACCCCGGCCGGGCCGAACACAGCAGACAGTGCTCTCTCGAGCTGCGTCGCGATATTGCTCAGTACAGAGGCACCGCACACCCTCTATGCTTCACTGACGAAGTAATGGATCATCAGATCCCCGAAGGGTTTAAACTTGTAAACATCGAATCTTACGATGGCACAACAGACCCCGCGGTTTGGATCGAAGACTACCTTCTCCACATCCATATGGCCCGCGGCGATGATCTCCATGCCATCAAGTATCTCCCACTCAAGCTTAAAGGACCAGCTCGGCATTGGCTAAATAGCATGCCCGCAGAGTCAATTGGGTGCTGGGAAGACCTGGAAGCCGCATTCCTCGACAACTTCCAGGGCACGTATGTGTGACCACCAGACGCCGATGACCTAAGCCACATCATTCAGCAGCCAGACGAATCGGCCAGACAATTCTGGACACGGTTCTTAACAAAGAAAAACCAAATCGTCGACTGTCCGGATGTAGAGGCCCTTGCAGCCTTCAAACATAACATCCGGGACAAATGGCTAGCCCGGCACCTAGGGCAGGAAAAGCCGAAATCAATGGCAGCCCTCACATCGTTAATGACCCGCTTTTGCGTGGGAGAGGACAGCTGGCTAGCCCGTAGCAACAACCTCCGCAAAAATTCTGGCAGTCCGGATACCAAGGACAACAACGGTAGGTCACGTCGAAACAAAAACAAGCGCCGCATTAACGGCGACGATAAGGAGGATACGGCAGTCAATGCCTGATTCCGAGGCTCTAAACCTGGTCAGCGGAAGAAGCCATTCAAAAGAACCACTTCGGGTCCGTCCAATCTGGACCGAATACTCGACCGCTTATGCCAGATACATGGCACCTCTGAAAAGCCAGCTAACCACACCTATAGAGATTGCTGGGTGTTCAAGCAGGCCGGCAAGTTAATTGCTGAAAATAATGACAAGGGGCTAAACAGCGACAACGAGGAAGAGACCCCGCCACGAACAACGAGAGATGTAAGGTTTCCCCACAAGTACGGACGGTGAATATGATATACGCGACCCACATACCCAAGAGGGAGAGGAAACGCGCACTAAGGGACGTCTATGCGATGGAGCCAGTCGCCCCAAAGTTCAATCCATGGTCCTCTTGTCCGATCACTTTCGATCGAAGAGACCATCCGACCAGCATACGCCATGGCGGATTCGCCGCATTGGTTTTAGACCCAATCGTCGATGGATTTCACCTCACGAGAGTCCTGATGGACGGCGGCAGTAGCCTGAACCTGCTTTATCAGGATACAGTGCGTAAAATGGGCATAGACCCATCAAGGATTAAGCCTACAAAGACAACCTTTAAAGGTGTCATACCAGGAGTGGAAGCCAACTGTACAGGCTCAGTTACACTTGAAGTGGTCTTTGGATCCCCGGATAATTTCCGGAGCGAAGAGTTAATCTTCGACATAGTCCCGTTTCGCAGCGGCTATCATGCTCTGCTCGGACGAACCGCGTTTGCAAAATTCAACGCGGTGCCGCATTATGCATACCTAAAGCTCAAGATGCCAGGCCCTCGTGGAGTCATCACGGTCAATGGGAATACGGAACGCTCCCTCCGAACGGAGGAACATACAGCGGCTCTCGCGGCAGAAGTACAGAGTAGCCTTCTAAGGCAATTCTCAAGTCCGGCAATTAAAAGGCCGGATACAGCAAAGCGCGCCCGGAGCAATGCCAACCAAGACCACCTGGCGCGATCAGAGCACGCGTAGCAATGCGGCCCCAACCCTCGCCCGCGCATGATCGCAAGAATAACACTCCGCGTACATCATTACGCTTTGGAGATACCATGGGCACAGGGGAGGGGGCACGATCGCAACGGACCCAGAGTGCGGTTCGACCACACCGGGGCTCGCAAGTGTGCCCCCCTTTTTTTTTTTTATTTTATTTTTCTTCTTTTATGTACACAGGACTCTGCTAACCAGAAGCCCTGTCCGGCGGCGAACCTGCCGAACTCATGATGCAACAGTCAGGGACTAAAGAAGGCCGTGACGAACACTCAGGTGGTCTCAATTACAAGCATTAAATTCAATTATATACACCAAGTCCGCAGCTCATCCCTGGAGGGGGACATGTTTACTTAGTCCAAAGCCCTTGCCTACCGCACTATTTGTATCAGTCCGCTCTACTAGCAGACTTTCTTTCATAAATAATGCAGCACCTTTTTATTGCAATTGCATTATCGTTTATATATATGTTCATTATATGACATCTTGCACCCGTATATTTTGGTACGGTCCAATACACCGGGGGCTTACGTTCTCCACTTTATGGTGTGATAAGTCCGAACACTTTCACAAGTGCGGCACCCCGAACTTATAGCATTATATGAATCGGCTCCGAATCATGTCTTGGGTCAATAGTTGGGTTTGCCCGGCTCCCATGTTTTGGTGCCTTACGTTCCGTTCCGTCGGCTAAGGTGGCACTGGGAGAACCACTGCGATTGCGCCCCGGTTGAGCCGGGCGAGCGCCTTAGTGGAGAAAGCTAAAACTGACTGGCATGATTTGGCGAGAGACTGGTCGCTGTTCGAGAGGTTTTTTCGGGTCCTTAAAGACTCACGCTGCTTCGAGCGAAGTTCTGGACAATGTCCGATGAAGGCGTGGATAGCGCCCCGAATTCGGTCTTCCGAATACCAGGGGCTTCGCCGAAATTTAAAATTATAGAATTATATGGCTAAGTGAGAGTGTTCAAGCATTATAAGTCCGGTTGCCTTGTTCGTTGTGTTGAGCGCCTCCCTCGATGGACCCAACAATGGGAACAAGAGTGCTCAGTTTATCCGAACACCCCAAACTTTCGCGCTTGGGGTTGAAGCCAACGACTTGCCATCTCTCAGATTTTACAAACGGCCGCATGTAAGGTAATATTTTAAATTAAACAAGTGTTGCTCATGGCGCATATGAACGAAGTTTTCAGCGCCTGAGATAAATACATAGCGAAGTTCACTCAAAGATTACATTTCGAGAGCACTCATCTGCAATATCGCAGGCTCCCTTCAGGACAATTTTATAATACTTCTCCGGCGTGCGATACTCCTTGCCCGGCGGCGGGGGGTCCGTGAGAAGCTTCTCCGCATCCAACTTGCCCCATTGCACCTTTGTGCGGGCAAGAGCCCGGCGAGCACCTTCAATACAGGTGGAGCGCTTGATGACATCCACCCAATGACATGCATCCACCAGCCGCCGCACGATGCCAAAGTAGCTCCCAGGCATGGCCTGTCCAGGCCACAGCCGGACTATAAGGCCCTTCATGGCCTCTTCAGCTACCTTAGGAGTTCGACCAGCTGCTTCACTGGTCGCTTAGGGCACTGGTGTCCGCCTCGAGATATCGAGACCGTAAGACTTTTCTATCGAGCTCCCTCCTCACCACGATAGAATGCGGTGGCATCGGACGCACTCTGCGGCAGATCTGCAAACGCCTCGAGAGCTTCAATGCGGTAAGTATCGTAATTTACATTAACATACTTGCTCGCATGAAAATGCCTTACTCGCCGCTATTTTCTTTATATCTTCAACCTCCTGAAGGGCCTTATGGGCCTCGGCCTTGGCGGATTTGGCACTTTCGAGAGCCGAGGCAAGCTCGAATCTCGAGTCTTGAGTCACGCCCAAACTCTCATGCTTTTCCATGAGAGCCCGGAGCTCTTGCCAACTTCCGCCACCGTGCCTTTTGCTTTCCATGCGAAGCATTGCATTCAGCCATGACACAAGATCCTTCAGGGCTGCCACCTCGTTAGTGGCCCCTGCAATACCTGCATTATCCTTGTTAATTTTATTGCAACCAAAATCCTTTTCTGTAAGGTACCTATTCAAAGTGGTGTTACTCACCTTCTTTTTCCTCGAGCTGCCTCTTGGCATGGACGAGCTCTTGCTCGGACCACTCGAGTTCCTTCTTCAGCACATCGACCTCCGCCGTTAGTGCGGCAGAGGTCAGCAACGCAGCCTACAGACCCATATTGACATATTTTAGGCAACCCTGTGTATATCTTGTTAGATCCTCAGTCCGGCTTTTCTTTCCGAACACCGAACTAAGCATCAGGGGCTACTGTCTATGCGGTACTACATTACATAATTTTAACTTCTTACCTCAAAGCCTGTTAGAAGACTGCTGCAGGCTTCGGTCAGCCCGCTCTTAGCAAGCTGAAACTTCTCAATCACCACACTCATGATAGTGCGGTGTTCTTCCTCGATGGAAGCGCCTTTAAGCGCCTCCAACAAGTTATCCGCGCCTCGGTTGGGCGGAGGCCGCCGGCGTCACGGTCTTGCCCTTCTTTTGAAGGGGCCGCTTGCCGGACTCTGGAACCACTGCGGGTTCCGATGTAGAGTCCGGCACAAAGTCTGGGAGGCTGCCAGACGGCGCCTCCGGAGCCTCCTCCTGATGGGTCCCTCTCTGGGATCCCACCTCGGCGTCCTCGTCGGCACATGGGGTAGAGGCAGTCGGGATGGAATTCACATCCGACGAGGCCAACGACCCGCTCGATGAGTCGGGGAGATCGTCATCGGCCGGACTACGGGCAGAATGCGGCGTTAGAAGGATACTACGTGACATGAAAGATACGGCATATAAATGATCTGGATACTTACGATCTTGCCGGACGCCTGGCCCTTGGAGACCACTCATCCTCGCCAACACTGATGTTGGCAAAACTGTCCGGGGGGATAGTTCTCCCCCTCTTGGACCCTTCGGCCTCCCCGATCGGAGAAGCCTTCCTCTTCTTCTCTCCCTCCTCCGGGAGAGAATACTCCTCCTCCTCGTCTTCGGGGGAAGAGTCTGCGTCGTTAGACGCCTGATTGCGGGAACTCTTTCGAGTCCCCGCGGCCACCTTCTTGGCCTTCTTCTCCGGCACCACGTGCGGTGCCAGAACCAGCAGCCCTGTTAAGCGGGCGTCCACTGGGTCTTCTGGCATGGGAGCCGGGCTGATAAGCAGCTTGGCCTTCTCCATCCATTCCTGTCAAAGGAAGAGGCAGAATGAAATCCCACCAATATTCAATTTAATTATCACAAGTGTCACGTAATGGGGTTGAATCACTTACCTCGTCGGTTGGATATCATGAGCTGAATCCATGATCTTCCGTCATGGATGCGGGGCTTGGCGCCCTAGAACAGCACCCTCCAGCGCCTTTCAGATGTTGTATTGAAGAGCCCGCTTAGCGCTGGTGCTGTTCGGATTGAACTCCCACAAATTGAATGCCCGTTTGGCATGGGAGGATCCGCCGATGAGCATGACTTGGACCACGTCGACGAGCCTGAGCCCATTGCTCACCATCTTCTTGATGCAGGCTCGGAGTCCCGTCACCTCCACCGGATTGCCCCACTACAAGCCCTTCTCTTTCCAGGAGGTGAGCTGCGTGGGGATGCCAGATCTAAACTCGGGGGCCGCCGCCCATGTGGGCTTGCGCGGCTCGGTGATGTAGAACCACCCCGATTGCCACCCCTTGACGGAGTCCACAAAGGCCCCTTCGAGCCAAAGGACGTTGGGCAATTTGCCCAACATGGCGCCTCCTCATTCCGCTTGCGTGGCCTTCACAACCTTCGCTTGACGTTGAAGGTCTTGAGCCACAGGCCGAAGTCGGGCCGGATGCAGAGGAAGGCCTCGCACACGACGATGAACACCGAGATGTTGAGGATGAAGTTCGGCGCCAGATCGTGGAAATCCAGGCCGTAGTAAAACGTGAGCCCCCGGACGAATGGATGGAGCGGAAAGCCCAGTCCGCGGAGGAAGTGGGGGAGGAAGACGACCCTCTCATGAGGCCCAGGGATAGGGATGAGCTGCCCCTCATCGGGCAGCCGATGCGCGATATCACTGGAAAGATATCCGGCGCTGCGCAGCTTGGTGATGTCCTCCTCCTTAGCGGTGGAGGCTAACCATTTACCTCCCGCTCCGGACATATTCGGAGAAGGTCGAGGCGAGATGCGCAAGCTTGGTCGTTGGAGCTTGAGTGCGGGGAGATGGATAAGCAAAGGAGGAAGAAGGCGTAGGTGAGAAGGTGAATTCTTATCCCTTATATATAGGCGGATGAAACTGTGCGCCCCCCACCGGCCTAGTAAAACTCGCTTATCTCCCAAGCGCCACCATCAATGGCGCAGTTGGGTTACCCACGTCCGTATTGATGAGAATCCCGGAATAAGGGGAACACGATCTCTGCTTCGACAAGACGTGCCAAGGAAACCGCTTCGCTAAACGTGCTGAGGTGGTATAGTAAAAAACGATTCAAACAAAGGCTTGGTAGCAGTGTGATGTCACGCCGCATAATACGTCAGCAGATTGAGCTAGTGTATATTTTATTCTCTCTACGGTGGAATGTGGAATTTATTTTGCAGAGCCGGACACTATCATGGTGTTCATGATCTTCTCTGGATTCTTCAAGGAAGGAACCCGCCTTGTAATGCCGAACATTATGCGCGCCGGACTTATCGTCATTGAAGACTGGTTCAGGGGCTACTGAGGGAGTCCTGGACTAGGGGGTGTCCGGACAGCCGGACTATCATTATCCGCCGGACTCCAAGACTACGAAGATACAAGATTGAAGACTCTGTCCCGTGTCCGGATGGGACTTTCCTTGGCGTGGAAGGCAAGCTTGGCAATACGGATATGTAGATCTCCTACCATTGTAACCGACTCTGTGTAACCCTAGCCTCCTCCGTTGTCTATATAAACCGGAGGGCTTTAGTCCGTAGGACAACATACATTACAACAATCATACCATAGGCTAGCTTCTAGGTATATCTAAATAACTTACTAGGCATCAATGATCTAATCATACACATTACTAGAATCATGGAACAATAACTTAGAAAATGTAAAGATTTAAAAATTCATGATCAAATATTATAATTCATATCACTCATTAAGTATGTAATTGTCTGCAATAAATAAATCATGACAATCTCAGACAATCGTACAATTTGAAATGCCAATGTATTGTTTTGCTCAAATACATACTAGTGTAGTATGCAAGGAATTGAGCACAACACTCTTTTTATTAGCTATCGAACTTGGTCAATCATAAAATTGATTGCATACTTAGCCAAGCATGTGTCCTGACACTCGAGACATGAAGTTTGACTAAATTAACATATGATCCATAAGGCACAATTCGAAAATTTAGCAAAAGCCATAACTGAGATGATAATGGTCAAATTCCAGACGATGAATAGAGGGCTACATATCATCACTGGTCAAGTCGTACTCTTCAGACAGTCAGTAGAAGTGTCAGGTCCATTCCAGCAATAAACCAACAACTAAGAATGATGGTCAAACTGCGGCAAGTTCGTCGCTGGACAATACGCTCGAAAAGCATTGACATGGTAAAACCTTGACGTACAATTAGCCTTCTTCGATTAGACTGTAAAAACTTAATACACAGATATAATGACTTCTGTAGAATATCACGAACAAAAGCTATCGCAAGGATTTTACAAAAGCACTATACTGCTGAGTCTGACTCTCATCGTTAGTAGGGTAGTAATGCTATGCTGAGGGGACACATATGTGATGCGGTGGATGACGACGAGCTGCCCTGTCTCACCACAATCCGGACCACTGGCAATTCACGGCCGGAGAAGCTGCATGCCTAAGTCCGCCCTCCGAGGTGCGAGAGCTGTGGAGCGGATCTGCAGGACCATGGATAGCTTCGGAGTGAGCTCGAGCTTGAGCGTGCGCGGTTTGGACGTCGAGCTGCGTCGGGGAAGGGAGAAACCCCTCACATGGCCATGGCACGCACAACTTCAGGACGAATCCTGCCCGGACGATCGGCCGGCACGCGGCAGTGGCCCGACCAAGCCTCTTAGGAGCGCCAGCGCCGGGAACCGACGCGGAGCGCGGGAATTGTCCACATTTGGCAGAGACCTGCGAGCTGTGCAGCCGACGAGGTTCAGGTTTCGATTTACGCCACGCATTGACCAGTCCTCAGCCGAGCGCCCATCGGTCAATCGTCGGAACGCTAGGCCGGAGGCTTCGAGAAGCACTCTTCTTTGGAAGAACTGGGGACCGTCACGATAAGCGTCCGATTGCGGCATCAGATCGCTTGCATTGGACGTTCCACGACTCCGAAATTGGCTTTGAACGGAACCTCAGAGTGCAGCACCGTCCAAGTTGTACTTCAGGGTGACGGCCCGAGAAATGCTCATGAGACTGGAGCTGCTACTCTTGTAGTGATGCAACTCCGCCGCCTGACTACCTCGACTGACAGGCACGGTCACTCCGATCCTGCCAGCTCAGTGAGAAGGCGATCACCTCGAGATCCGACCTGCGGATCGGTTCGGACCATGGCCGGTCCACCTTTCAGCGAATCTTTCACTGGTTGTTGGATGCATCATAATCATCCGAATTAACGATCACATCTGCAGGTGTGACAATTCCATGACCTTACACTAATCAGACGATGCCATGTCGCAATATCGCGCTACTTATGAATACTAGCAACACCTGCACCTAAGTGATCAGCATCTCTTAAGTGTCAATTGCGAATGAAACACTCAAATATTATTCACTTAATTGGAACCTAGATCACTTTAATTCACTTCTCGAAAATGAATTTGCACATTTTGTACAGTAATATCCATACTGAGTTAATCAGTGAACAGATAATTGATGTCCATTGTAGAGCCCTAACCCCTAATGCATGTTGAACAGTTCTACAGCATTACTGTCAGTCATGCATCAATTTTACCTAAATGGAGTCTATCGATGATAGACGATAAGCATAGTACTCATGAATAACCTGATGTTCCATTATGTCCTTCCGTAATGTTCATGGATTCTACAATGAATGATTGATCTTGACTAACACATCATATTTGACATACCTCATCCATGTTCACAATGCTTAACTCAGTATCATTAATCAAACAGATGCATATCTAATATAGCATTCATCATAATAAGTCATCACATACACTAATATACATGTAATTAATCAGTATAACATTAAAGTCAATCTTATCACACCATTAATGATATGACATGCTCATGATCACCTAAGGTTCAAAGATTACTAATCACATCATGTCTTATTCATGCATGATAATAGTCTACAACATATTAGTATTGATTAATCGTAGCTTATACATGACAAGTTACATATACAAGTTAGCAAGTTTCACACAGTGCCAATTTAACGTTACTAAGCTACAATATTGCATTAAATGATTAGTTTTATCTACTACTAACATACTCAATGCATATATAAATTCATATAAGTTCTCCATATCTACATATGATCACCATAATCTCTGCATCCAAATCCAAGGCGTCATAGATCCAATGTAGTCAGCTGAATATACAGTGATAATTCATCCAATGATTAGGTCAATTAATCTGTACTTAGTCTACCATTATCATCCAACTGTCCATTCAGCTAAATGTCAGTACTAGATCATAGGCAATAATCTACTAGCAGCCATATAACATTATCTTCAATCTAGGTATGATACTAGTGTAACCTGATCGTGTACATGTGACTCAATAGGACTGGAATCAGTAGAATTCAGTAGCTGCTTATCTAGTTCGCTTAAGCGCACCATACGTCAATGATTCATGGCCAGATCAATGGACATTGGTGAGCCTAGGTGAATTGTCTCTATAAACGTCACAAACGAATTCGTCATAAGTTGTTAGCCTCAAGTTAACCGTCTCAGGGCAGCCCGTCTCATCGCCTGGTAACCGACTTTGTAGTCTCGAATTATGTACTTAAGCTGTATCATGGATACATGACTTGCACATGGACTAGGATTGCTATACATGACCGAGCTTATGCACAGACATATTAGGCCATAATGCATGTCACTTCGGCTAAGACATTACGAGCAACTCAACATGGATTAAGCTCATGGATCATTACTTCAACTTACCATGACATGATACAGAGTGTGCCAAGACCATCACTTTCTCATGATCACAATCTCTACATAGTAATATACAGATCAATAGCCATTATATATACACTTTTGATTTATGCCACTATCCCATAAACATCACATTTCATGATCTTGAGCATTAAAAATGAGTTAACTTTGAACATGACGATCTCATCTTACTACAATAGTGTAATGCAGTATCGCAATTGCCTTGTCTGATCCTAGCTACCATCTTAAACAACTTTTGAAACTGAGTAAAACATATTAATTAGATAAATGAAGCATGAATGTAATAAACTAATTGTGAAGGTTAATACTTTAATAGTGAAAAGTTGATGCAGCATATTACATTATTAGAAACAAGAATTGATCAGCCGTATCACTCAATATACCATATTCGATACGCATTCGTCCAAGTTCATTTCAAATAGATAAAGAAAGAGTAATGATATGAACAGAGTATGAACATGAGATAAAATATATCGCATGTATGCACGAATGTGTGACCGAATATGAAGCTGACGAATCCATGTCATATCGCCTACTTTAAACCCATCAGGAAACAACATTGGTGAGTAATCATTAGACGATCTAAGTGATGCACAACTAAATTAGTAAGAACGATGTTATGGACATCTATATGATGAGTACATAGCTGTCTATGTGATAGACATCCAGGTAGTGTTGACCATGATGATGTCGAGACTGAAAGCTTGACAGGATGTGATGCATCCAACGCGATGATTGAGGAAATGGTTGAACTAGCCATTTTAGTAATCCGTGTCCATGATTAGCAACTTCACGGATCATGATACCAGTTAAGAGAAGGCCGATATTATAGAGATATAACATCAACCATGCAGTCAAGCTAGCATTAGTGTACGACAATGAATAATGGGCCATTGTTCCTTATCAATCGTACAAACAGACGCCACTAAGACAAAGACCAAGTCATGCAAGCGATGACTCACATTCACAATGTGCCAGATATTGTGTACTTAGTGCGAATGTCGTAAGTATTGAATACTACCATGATGAGTTATCAGTACCACATATTCATTCAATCCTGATGTCAACCTATTTGACATTGACCAGCCAGAATATTGCATAACCAGTTGCTAGACGTTGATGATCTGAATTTATCAGTCTACACTATCTGTTATCTACATATTATGTTTAGTACTAGGACCTTGTGTATACACATCATCTTGACTACAATTGCAACTCTATATAGAATTTTTTATGTCATCTTATTGTTATCACACATGCAAATTTGATTCTTATGTCCTTATAGTCAATGTGCCTTATTGATTTACTCATTGTCAAATACATAGCACTTACATATTCATGTACAATCAATGCAACTGTTTTCTGATTGATTGTGAGTAATCATTGCTATCATGGACCGATTAGAATATAGCAATAGGCACATTGCATAATACAATGCATTGGTCACTGAATTGTTATTGTATTAACTGATTGTAATGACAAATGTGAAAATGTGATTAGATGTAGTATTTTAGTAGCATATCATATGCTTGATAAAGAGACTATGAAGGATTTGACTAGTGAGGAGTGTGAAAATTGTAGATAGGATTTCAAGACTGATGCTAGGAAACTACGAATGGCAATTATTGCCTAATAAGCCTAGAATGTTGTAGTAGTTTGGACAGCGAATTTCAATGAGCATACATTAAGTTGTCAGTAGAGAATATTTGACTCATATGATATTACTTAGCCAAGATTACGTATTTGACGATCTTGACTAAGATATTAGTGATATTGAAATCAGTGTGTTACTAGTTGCGAAAGGCTGGTAGCTAGATTATGGTGAATTGATAATACTATATCAAGCACACATTTGTGGCTAAGCTTACTCAACTTGCAGCAGAAAGTCTGTCCTGATACGAGTCGAGTTGACCATAGAGGCTTAAGCATATTGACCTACTGACACTCACACCTGATATTGCTGAGCAACATATGAAGTTGTCATTCGAGCTGGAACTGTGTCTATTAGTTCTCAAGAGTTGTTGATATGGCTTCATTAATTTGTTTTGCATTGAACGTGCACTTTAGATCTTATGATCAACTATGAGTGACATTCTCATGATTGACCTCTAACATTTACTATTCTGTATCTAGTTCTTTAGGAACATTTAGGCTCACTGCATCGTTGGCCACATATAATGCATGCGCTACATGTTACTGATAGTTGCACTAGAGCCACAATGTATCGATGTTGTAAGCTGACACTATTGGCAATGAACATTGCAGACTGATTCCCTAGATTATTGCAAGGTAAGTTGATCAAGTTACTGTATTGAAAAGGATTCAATAGCGATACATGGAAGCTTACACGGTTGGTTGCAATTGCAATTGAAGTGACAATTCGTCTTGTTCCTACAAATTGTTGCTCGAAGGTAGAATACTTCACATGTTTAGTAGATCAGACACCAACCAATAAGAAAGGACCTTGAGATAACTGCAACTCACTGCAGTTCAACTGATTTGTGGACAATGATTGCTACCAGTAAAACTAGTCTCGAGGGGACACGGAGTGACAAGACTGTCGAGAGTTGAATGCATGACAGTGACTCTGACATGGACATGTCTTAGTAAATGGTGCAATGAATACCTGCATTGAAAACAGTATGGATGGTAACTAATGTGTTGCATCATGACTGGTCGTGGATACTGTACTTGTTGCTGACTCTTCGATCTACATGGTGCGATGAATAGCTATCATGACCGTGTAAACTTGATGGAAACCATTGATTCAGAACCTAGTTGGTAAACTAGCCATACTGTCTTTAGCTTATGCGGTTTGAGATCAATGCTGTAATCATGTCGTTATTGGAGATATCTTAGCAATAAGCTGTAAAGACTGGAAGTTGTGTACATGATCTAAGGGCATACAGGTGTATGGCAGTATGACAAGATTACAGATACAGCAATACTAATGTATAGTGCAATATGCATGTACAGAGTATTGACTTGGGATAAATGACATCCGGATCGAGGAATATGAAGTTAAGTAGAATCAGTTATTTATGCAACTATACATGCATGAAATAATAACATAATTGTGTTACAGATAGCACAAGCATTAAACAGTAATCCTAAAGTCAAATCATGCATGAAATCAGTACTGATAAGAGTCTTACAGATTATAAGAACTGGTTCATCACTATTCACAAGAATGATATAGATGTCATATTGAAGCGATGATTGCTAGAAGTAACTGCACCAAGTCAAAGTATGTGAGATTTGAGATCACTGAAAGATCAAATATGTGCAAATAACATCAGTCGAACGATTATATGACTATAATTGTACATGATGAATAATAGCAGATGCACTGGCATAATAAGCTTAATGTAATAGCAAAAAAGGTCACATGATGCAAAGCAAATGAGAATAACATGAAGGGATCCAAATAATTTACAATCAGACCATAAATATTATATTTCTCAAATATGAAGTTGGGCAAAATTAAAAGTAAGAGTAAATACATAAATAATGTTATCATACCAACTAACATAATTGATCATAATTACTAAATTGAGCAGGACTAGGTTAATATAGACTAAATTGAAATTTAACTTTAAGAACTCAAGATAATTTTCTATCAAGATGAAATGCTAATCATGCTCAGATTAAATCAAATGCTCAAAACTGATTAGTGCACCATGCAAATAAAGTGTCTGAATCTGTTAATATTTTGCCACATCATAATCATGGCTTATGGCTGAATGATATCATTTTCTTGAGGATACAATTGATATCATCCATTGTGTTCAACATGGCGTCTGCTATATGATCCATTAGACAAAAGATTTCATTAAGCATTCAGTTCGGTTCAGGACAGATAGGCATTCCTTTACAAACCAATATAAATCTACTTATCATGAAATTAAATTTGAACAGAGTAAACATAATTCCAGGATTTAGGATTAACATGCTCATAGAAATGATTCACAGGGAAGCCCAGTGCTTAAACAGCTCCGGCTTAAGGATGAACTGCTAAAATGGATAATCCATACGTGCTCAAGTCTGTGCTGAACATCCAATTGCTACACATGATCCAATAAGATAATCATGAAACTTGAAGATAAATTGTTAATCAATGCATTAGTCAAATCATTCATGCTATAAACATATACATTTGAAACACAAATGAGTGCCGAAACGCTATGACATTTCATGTAAAATAATGTTTATTACGTCGCACGATTGAAAGTTTGATCTCCTGTATTCACAATGTGGATCTAGTATCAATTGAAATCGATATCAGCGAAGTCTGCGAGATCGCCAAACTCATGGTCAGGCAAATCGCACCTATGACATCCGCAGGCATGTCCACGTCACCCTTTTATATCCGTTAATTTAATGTCACCCATATGAATTGATGGTTGAGATTTGATGTATGTAGTGTGTTTCTCTGAGTTGATAAAAATTACCCCAATGCCACATATAAGTGAGAAAAAAAAATTGCCCGTCATAATTTTCTCCATCATCCATTAAATCCTCTATACATGGAGCAGCCCCATGAAATCCTTTGCGCGGACTGGCCGACCTTTGTGTACGTCAATTGTAGTTGTACTACAGAAGGACACGGATACGAGATTCCATGTGAATCAGATATTTGCTTAGCCAGCCTGGCTTCATACGTATCTGATAAAACCTAATCGCGGGCCAAGATTTGGTGAGGACATGGATAGAGGCAACAATATAGGAAAAATAAATGAATTCGTCTATGAAACATACTCGACAAAGAGAATTTTAACCATAACGAAGTGTAAGCCGAGTGTTACACTTGGTTCAGTGTACTTCACATCCAGGACCTCGTCGGCGGGTATAACAGAGCTGTAGTCTTCATACTTGTGTGACAGATTGAAATCCCATCCATGCGCCTCACTCATAGACTACAGGAGGATCTCCATCGCACTGACCGGAGTATCACAACCATAGCGGCCCTGATCCAGTCTTGCTGGTACTGCGTGGTACAGAAGAGCCCGCCCTTTGACTGAAAATCATGGTCTTGTAGTTGTCATACCAGGAAGCGATCTCCTTCATCTTAGCCCACAGATCAGTGTTGCAAACGCTAACGCCAAGAATGAGCCTGTTCCATCGATCCCCATGGTCGCCCATCTATTAAGAAAATATACAAATGAATTAATAAGACATCATTATTAATTACATACATGAAAAAACATAAAGTACATGTAATTAACACTACAAATGGAAAGTTATATACTTATACAAATATTTGAACAATGTTATTTATGCATGCATATTTACATTTTTTATTAGCATAACAAAGAATTGCAATACTAGCCAGCTATCGACCATCAATCCAAAATATTACCGATCGATTCTGTCTAGCTACTTTTGATAAAAAAAGGCATGTCATAATCGATATAAAAACAAGATATGATATGATGCATCTGTTATAACATATAAAACAAAATATCATTGTTCTATTCATACGAATATGAACACGAAGGGAGTGAATATGAACTTGAACACACGAAGCCACATGTATATTCACTCCTTCGTGTTTATACCCACTACCCCCATAAACCAAACATCGTCGATTCAATTCATATGGATCAGTCAAACATGAAGAGATCGAACTATATGAACATGTAGAGATCGAACTATACATATGTAAGAGTTATATCGAGACCGATTGATGTGCTCATCTCGTTATGTTGTTCCGATCCGGACACATGAAGTGTTCCTGGTCGGGATGGAGAAGGCCGGCGACAGCGGTGGCTGCGGATGTGGCCAACTGGCGGAGGAGAGGGCGACGTTGGTGGAGAGATGTGATGCACACAGCGGCATGATTTGAAGTTCAAAGTGTTGGCCGGCCATGCTACATATAAACCTCAATAAGCCGTGTGTCCTTTCATGACTACTAGCTTACAGGGGAGTCCAAGGGTTTCCGACTTTTAAAATGGGAATAGGAAATATAAGCTGAGTACCAAGTACCAACACCAACGGCCGTCAAGCTAGCCATTAAGTGCGCCGACGGCGCACACATGGCAGCAACTTTTGCCGTTTGTTTTCCTTGTAGTGCGAATCCATGGTCATGAAGCAGCCGACAGAAAACACGACCAGCCTGAAGGAGAAAGAGGACCAGAAACGATATGGAGGACGGAGGTAAATCGATCTTGATATCCAAGGTCGTCGAGGAGCTCAATCTCGGGTCGAGGATCTTCATGAGGAGATGGAGGTGACGGTATCTGTCCTGAGATTGAAAAGAAGTGACCAGCACCCTCTCGATCATCATTCATCTCCAACCTCAACTTTCAACCTATGAACAATTACCCCAAATTAGTTGTTGTGATAATGCCATGTTGTTAACTTATGTTGAGTAGTTAATGCTTGTAAGATTTTTATTCATGTCATTACACCACTGATCATGATTCCTATGTTATCTTACGAGTAGTCCTTTATGTTCTTGTGGACTTGGGAGGAACCTTGTTGCTAGTAACCAGCTTGTCCTTAGCACAACTAAGAATTGGGCCACCTGCTGCACTTTGCATTTTACGTTATCTCATTTATTCTCTTAATCAAACAAACATACAAATAGTCTTTGCACCTTTTATAGTGATTCCATTCTATCAACCAATTTCTTTTGCTCCTTATTGGATTCTACACTCTACTTATCCAAATGATCTATAGATGATTCTCTACATATGTGGGTTATCATCCACATGCAATTTGAATTGGCTGGGTATGTTGTTTTTCATGTGTGTCAATTATATCCATGCCCCCCGACCAACTTCCAAATACAACAAGCCACCATTAAGATTTAACGACAATGCCAATGACGAGACATGTTTTCATTTTTGTTAATTTTTTTACAAACCATGCCATTTTTGTGTTACTTTGTGCAAGAATCTTGATAGGGATTGTGTGTATGTGAAATCTTGTGTAAGGACGAGCACCGGTAAAAGGAGGTGGTGCTAGCAAAAGCTGAGCAAGAGAGGGAGATGAAAGATATAGTTCAGAGCAGCTGAGTTTCATATGCTTGAGCTAATCAAGAAAAATGAGGAAGACGATGTTGCATGAAGGAGGTGGAACGTCGTGAGAAGGAGGCTCGTGAGGTGGACATGCATAGGAAGGGTGAGACATGGGGCAGACTATCCAAATGCAACCAAAGAAGGTGACGATGGGAAAGGAAATTGTCCTTTAGACTCATTAGAGTTAAGTTGTAGTTTTGAGAATATGGTTTGATCTTAATTTTAGTTATATATTTTAATTGCAACATTCGTATGTATCTTAATTTGAGTTATGGTATCTCGTTATGTATCCTATTTACTAGTACTTGAAATAAATGTGAACATAATTATGGAAAACAAATAGTGGTAGGCTGATAGCATCTATGGCCGCCGCAAACTTGCAGACGACAACAAATATCCTAGAATAAACACATCACAAGAAATCAAGTTAGTGTGGGCTTGCGCCACCCCCTATCGCAGAAAGACAAAAAGAGTTTTGAGTGCGTGCATCCCTTGGAGCTCTCACTTCCACAACAAGCCAATGCAGTAGGTTGCTTGTGCCAAAGGCTATCGCGGGATGTACTATCCACCATTGGCTATGGTGGGAGGAGATCTGTGTCACTTGGTTGTGCTTCCGCCAGGGGCAGTTTTGCCCATCTCGTCATAGAGGTGTTGTTTGTGGATAGAAGGTCATTATTATATGATTTTCCATGCGACACCCTTTTTCCTGTCGGCAGCCTTGAATACCTCCCTAACCCTAGAGTTCATGTCCTCCTCTACCACAACTCATTGCTCCCGCGACAAACCTAGTTTCTTCTAGGTGACCTGAGTGGCTTCCTCAATGTTGGAGGCCCCTACATCATGTCCACCTCCATGGCCCTCCTTAATTGGTGTTGACAACTATCGTGCGAACGACATGCTTGCACTAGGAAGCCCTTATACTGGTGATGTGTGGGTTTGTGAACGGCGCAGCTACGACTTTGGCCATTGACAACATGCACTTCTTTGGCGGCCGACATGTATAGATCATATTTCAATAGGACCGTGGTAATTTATGGAGGAGATTACCGTTTTCATTCTCTATTGGATTCCAAAACGGATGCCTCGTTATTTTTGTTTTCTTGTTTGTAGACAATCTATTCGGTCTAGACACTTGATTCTTTTTCCTAGCAAAATTATGCTTGTTTAGCGAGGCTGAAAGGTTTGACTTTCCTTCTCAACAATGTTTTTAGTGATTAGATTTACCAAGACACGACCCCAACAATAAAATGGAAGATGCATGTACCTTCAAAGATACTGCCCACCCCTTTCTGCAATGTTCGAAGGCTTCTAGGATTTCGCTGGACCTCATACTTTATTGGCTTATCCTAGTAAGAAGGAACTTATCTCGAGGAGGGACCACGGGAGAGACAAGGCCTAGCACCGGTTTGAGGGAGTTGAAGATGCCCCCGTGAAAGATGATCTGGCGGAAACTGAATAAGAGGCTGGCGTGCCACTAGTGGAACATGACGCTGGTGTGCACGATGGTAGTGGCACATCCGATGAAAGAAATAACAAGAACTAGTAGGTCTTCGGGGGAGGGGCACTAAGGTTGTCCACTTCATTGCTTGCGCTATCTGGATCTTGGGTGGAACTTCGGTGAAGCCCTAAGCTAACCTCCATCGACTGCCAGATCACAACTTCGATGGAGTGCAAAACCCTAGAATTCCGGACTCCGGTTCTAGCTATTCTTCCAGTAGCAGGTCGGATGCAATATACTAGTGGACCAACATTACTCTTTAGCAAATGCGAGGTTTAGCCAACATTCCCCCTTTTGTTCCTTTTGTATTTTGTAAGACATGAGTTGTGTACAAATAAGGTGCCTGATTTTCTCAGTGGGAAGAACCTAGGAAGCTTGTGCTCATTCTCTCATCTTAGGGCGCGCTGTCTGGTGTCATCGGGAGGCTTCAATGAAAGGGGGTAACAGAGGTGGCGATGAGCGCAAGGTCGATCGTAGCGACAAGTGGCGGTGATGAGATCACACATGGTGGTAGATGGTTAATGAGTGACAAGTGGCGGCGATGAGATCACACATGGTGGTAGATGGACATGTGGATGGTGGAAGATATGACAACACCAGGGGTTACGCTAGTAGGAAAAGCCTTACATGTGTAGATAATTAGTGGTGCCAACCCCAAACGAGTCGTAGTTGGTAGTTTGGCAAAATGAAATAGAACAAAGGGCACTTGAAACCGCAGGTTTAACATAATAATCACAGGTTGAGTGCATAGAAACCAATCAAGATTTAACTGAGCTCCCTATAAGAGCTACAATACACTGGCAATACAACATGCACTTGATCAGTTCAGTCCAAGCAAGCAAACAAAGTCTTCAGACTAGGTAATTCATTGTTCCGAATGGGAAAAGGATGATGTTTGTCGATGAGCACTAGAATTCACAAATGTAAGGACGGGAATCATCTCAACAGATAAATATGGCTGCCATGCATTAACCCTGCAAAGGAGACAGATTGAAACCTAGCTCCAGTAAGTATCGCACCATGCAATTGTATAGTTGCTATATTTGTAATGATTGTTGTCACTGGCAAATAAAAATACAATATATGCTGACAACATGAACAAATACCACAGTACATGCAAAACGGAATCTCACTGGAACTAAATAACTTGTGCAAAATTGGATGGCCAGTAAAAATCAGCAGATACCACTTCAGCTATATATAGCCTACAAATTTGAATACAGACGCAAAACAGAAGGGTCAACAGAAGAATGCAAAAGGAAAATAAGGTAAGGACGGAAGCCCACACAAAAAATATCTATTTTTTCTTATCACCAACTCTAGTATATATCCAGCTTATATTTCTGTAAAAATGAAGGTGTGGGCACACAAAATCGGATAAATATATCATGTTAAATTAGCCAATAACTGGGATACAAGCACAACTAAACTCTAATTGTGATGTCAGTACCACATTTCAACCACCCTAAACATGAAAAGCAATGAAAACTTAGGTTTTGAGAAAACTTACAAGATTTAACATTTCTATTTCTATTTCTATTTCATATATATAAGAGCATGCTAATCATGGATGCTGAATAAATACTCACCAGAGCTCTCATAAACATAGAATCCCACCGAAGAATAGGCCCTGGAGATGTTATATATTTTTGCGCTTCCACTATTATTAGATGTGGCCTTCTGTGACAGATGCAATATCATTTTTTTAAGCACTGGCGCACATTTGAGTATTGATTCCAGTAAATCAAACTCGTGTTCCTGTCCTTCGAAGCCAGTGATTTCCACTTCTTCGAGAGCAGTCAAGGAGATAGTTTGAGATCTCCAGTTTGTGGGTTCACATGGACAGTGTGGCGGGCATTCTCCTTTCAGCTAAAATTAAAAATAAAATTTAAACTACTACTTAATTACATAGTGTATAATTAAGAAATGATATGAAACAGGCAGGGGAACACGAATAATTACCAGCGATCTCTCTAGGACGATCTTAAGCCTCTGTACTCCTCTAGAAATACGATTAATCCCGAGGAGATGAAACACCAGTGCTCCAAAAACATGTCCGGCTTTTAGGAGACGTAGCTCCAAAAGAGCGAAATCAACAACCATGTGCTTCTCTACCTCCTGCGCTAAGTTGTCTTGATTGGAAATAAACCAGCTCTGAAAAAAACATTGACAGGATATATATCATTTTTACAATTCAGTGTAGTCAACTATCCATCTATCGATTATGAACTAGTAAAAGACAATAATACAACAGCAAAAAGAGAGATTTGCTAGAAATTATCACAAAAATGCAAAACATCATGCCGTCACTAGGTAAATTTTTTCATCTAAAAACATCTATACTTGTGTTTTTGAGTCTGCACGGTTGCTAGTTCCGATAATAAATTGAGTAAATTGAGCATGAGTGGAGTGTGGATACATTCATACATACATGTGATGCATGAATGTGGAGCGACGGAAGCTGTCCCTGTCTCTCTCCTCTGTGTATCCACAACCTCTGGAGTCTCCAAGGACCAAACTGAACAATGCTCCCGGCCTGGAAATACCACCACTCCCACGACACCTTCTCCAGCACTGGCGCCGAGACGGAGATGCTGCTGACCACCTTGTAAGCGCCTACAGACACCGTCAGTCGCTTCAGCAGAGGGGTGACGATGTCGATTGCATCTGTGTGTAGTATGCGGGTTTCAAGGAAAAGTTCCTGCAGCGATGGCAAGTGGAGTGAGATCAACCCATTCTGGACAAGTCCGTAGCCATCGTTGACAAACTTCAGGCTGAGCACGCGGAGGTGCGGGCATCGGGGGAGCAAGCTGTGGAGGCCGCCCAGGCCGTAGGAGATGGAGAGCGTCCGGAGCGCGGTGAACTCGCCGTCGGGGCAGTAGAAGAGAAGCCTTTCCATCATGAGAGATTTGGTCCGCTGGAAGCACGGCAGCCGGACGAGGTTCAGCCGGTCTTCGAATTCTACGCCCCACGGGAAGCTGAGGTTGATCTCCTCCGGCTCGAGCCGCACAGCGGCGCGGAGCAGCCTGGTGGCCGCGGCGCCGACGGGCCCGGGATCCCTGCTGCTGCTGGGGATGCGGACTTCCAGGAGGGAGACCGCGGCCGCGGCCGGGGGGGCACAGACACGGCCGAGCGCCGCTGCAATCGACGGCCCGAGGTTGTTGAAGGCGATTTGTCGGAGATGCGTCCAGAGATCGCGCCACCGGCGCGAGAGGACGCTGGTGCGAGCGGCGGTGGCAGCGCATCCCATGAGGGTGAGGATTAGGAGGAGGAGCTCCTGCGGGAGGAAGCTGATGTGATCCGGCTCGCCGCCGCCGCCGCTTTGGCTACACAGCTGCGGCTGCGGGAAACGCAGGCGACGCCCCGGCCTCACCTCCATCGGAGCACCAGCAATCTCCGGGGACGAACGGAGTCGACGACGCCCGGATCTTGACTCCATGGAAGGGAAGGCAGCTTCGCCAAGCAAAACCAAAGCCCACGGTTTTCCCCCTTTTGGAACTGAAACCCCGGTGTGTTTGGGTCCCCACCCAGCTTTTCAGCCGACCATCTTTATTATATACACTTTTTTCTTTTTAGACCAGCATTTCCCAAATAATACCGAATTCCAATTTCTGGTGCAAAACATTCTCATCGGAGGCTTTAGATAATAAATGAAGGCTAAACCTCTTCTTTGAAACCAACAGAGAAACGACTTGATTCCCGCGCAAACGTTCGCGCATTGGCGTGGTGATCTTGCATTGGCGCGAACGTTCCCGAGCAACCTACCAAATATCTACGCTTTTGATGGAAACCTGGGAGAGCCGTACCGTTTTTTTAAGTTTGTACCAACTCCGCCAGGGAAATTGATAAAACTACCTCCACTTCGCGTGTAATTGGCAAAAATGCCCTGACAGAAGTGTGACCAGGCGAGATGTATCTCCTTCCTGTGTAGGAAGCCACTTCCCTCCGTAGATCGGGGTTGAATGCGGTGGTCCATGGGCCAGAAGCGGCGCATGGTCCAAGCGCGCGAGTAGATTCCTCTTTCCACCATAAGAGTTGTGGGAAGTACCATATCATCCAGGAGGTAGGAACCGAATCCAGAGTTTGGCATGGAGGCGCCCCCCCCCTACACACACATTGTCATCTCCGTCGAATTGCCGAAAGCGCGCTACCCGCGATGCTATGTGGTGGTAGACGGCCGTCCGGTAATCTTACTGATGAGCACACCCGTTCCCTCATGTGATCGGCCTGTCTCTTTTATTCTCTAATGCAAGATCCAGTTGGATTAATACCACATACTTTGGATTACCTACATCAACACTTACTCTTTTTTTTAAATCCACACTTTCTCACTAGTGTTTGCATTGCTAGAACATCTAGCTGTAAATCCATGTACATGCAACACTTAACTTTCGATAAGGCAATTTGTAATTTAGTCCGTAAAAACACCCTAACAATTTTTGGCACCATGTACTTTAATTAGTTCATACTTCACCTTATTGCCAAAGGGTTCAGGATTTATCCAAACCATATTTGTCGTTGTCGATGAGCACAAATGCTAAAGGCTTTAGGCTTTACCCTAACCTTCTTGTCTTAGTCGATGACGACAAATGATAAAGGGTTTTGGATTTACCTTAACCATATTTGTCATCATGGACGACGACGAATGCCAAAAGGTTTAGGCTTTACCCTAACAATATTTGTCATCATTAACGACAAAAAATGCCGAAGGGTTTTGGATTTATCCTAACCATATGCCAAATGCATAATTAATCATCCATCATTCATCAACAAGCAAGACATCACGCCAAATGCATCATTAATGAACAAGCAAGATCATCATGCCAAATGCATCATTAATCAACAAGCAAGATCATGATGCCAAATGCATCAGCCATCAATCATGATAAATGTGTCATTCATCAATAGTCTAGATCATCATCAATTAGTTCGTTCAAACAGTCTAAATCATCATTAATTAATTCGTTTATCCATCCATCATCAGTACACATGACTTACCAGTTCAACACTAAAAGTTCAATAGGTTCAACGTACTCGCAGCTCAACAGACATGACTTAACAATTTAATCTATATCTATATCTATATCTATATCTATCTATATCTATATCTATGTATATCTATATCTATCTATATCTATATCTACATCTATACATAATATTAAAAGGAGGAAGCTTTCTTAGTTCTCCATGTGTCACCCTTTTATATCCGTTAATTTAATGTCACCCATATGAATTGATGGTTGAGATTTGATGTATGTAGTGTGTTTCTCTGAGTTGATAAAAATTACCCCCAATGCCACATATAAGTGAGAAAAAAAAATTGCCCGTCATAATTTTCTCCATCATCCATTAAATCCTCTATACATGGAGCAGCCCCATGAAATCCTTTGCGCGGACTGGCCGACCTTTGTGTACGTCAATTGTAGTTGTACTACAGAAGGACACGGATACGAGATTCCATGTGAATCAGATATTTGCTTAGCCAGCCTGGCTTCATACGTATCTGATAAAACCTAATCGCGGGCCAAGATTTGGTGAGGACATGGATAGAGGCAACAATATAGGAAAAATAAATGAATTCGTCTATGAAACATACTCGACAAAGAGAATTTTAACCATAACGAAGTGTAAGCCGAGTGTTACACTTGGTTCAGTGTACTTCACATCCAGGACCTCGTCGGCGGGTATAACAGAGCTGTAGTCTTCATACTTGTGTGACAGATTGAAATCCCATCCATGCGCCTCACTCATAGACTACAGGAGGATCTCCATCGCACTGACCGGAGTATCACAACCATAGCGGCCCTGATCCAGTCTTGCTGGTACTGCGTGGTACAGAAGAGCCCGCCCTTTGACTGAAAATCATGGTCTTGTAGTTGTCATACCAGGAAGCGATCTCCTTCATCTTAGCCCACAGATCAGTGTTGCCAAACGCTAACGCCGCAATGAGCCTGTTCCATCGATCCCCCATGGTCGTCCATCTATTAAGAAAATATACAAATGAATTAATAAGACATCATTATTAATTACATACATGAAAAAACATAAAGTACATGTAATTAACACTACAAATGGAAAGTTATATACTTATACAAATATTTGAACAATGTTATTTATGCATGCATATTTACATTTTTTATTAGCATAACAAAGAATTGCAATACTAGCCAGCTATCGACCATCAATCCAAAATATTACCGATCGATTCTGTCTAGCTACTTTTGATAAAAAAAGGCATGTCATAATCGATATAAAAACAAGATATGATATGATGCATCTGTTATAACATATAAAACAAAATATCATTGTTCTATTCATACGAATATGAACACGAAGGGAGTGAATATGAACTTGAACACACGAAGCCACATGTATATTCACTCCTTCGTGTTTATACCCACTACCCCCATAAACCAAACATCGTCGATTCAATTCATATGGATCAGTCAAACATGAAGAGATCGAACTATATGAACATGTAGAGATCGAACTATACATATGTAAGAGTTATATCGAGACCGATTGATGTGCTCATCTCGTTATGTTGTTCCGATCCGGACACATGAAGTGTTCCTGGTCGGGATGGAGAAGGCCGGCGACAGCGGTGGCTGCGGATGTGGCCAACTGGCGGAGGAGAGGGCGACGTTGGTGGAGAGATGTGATGCACACAGCGGCGGCATGATTTGAAGTTCAAAGTGTTGGCCGGCCATGCTACATATAAACCTCAATAAGCCGTGTGTCCTTTCATGACTACTAGCTTACAGGGGAGTCCAAGGGTTTCCGACTTTTAAAATGGGAATAGGAAATATAAGCTGAGTACCAAGTACCAACACCAACGGCCGTCAAGCTAGCCATTAAGTGCGCCGACGGCGCACACATGGCAGCAACTTTTGCCGTTTGTTTTCCTTGTAGTGCGAATCCATGGTCATGAAGCAGCCGACAGAAAACACGACCAGCCTGAAGGAGAAAGAGGACCAGAAACGATATGGAGGACGGAGGTAAATCGATCTTGATATCCAAGGTCGTCGAGGAGCTCAATCTCGGGTCGAGGATCTTCATGAGGAGATGGAGGTGACGGTATCTGTCCTGAGATTGAAAAGAAGTGACCAGCACCCTCTCGATCATCATTCATCTCCAACCTCAACTTTCAACCTATGAACAATTACCCCAAATTAGTTGTTGTGATAATGCCATGTTGTTAACTTATGTTGAGTAGTTAATGCTTGTAAGATTTTTATTCATGTCATTACACCACTGATCATGATTCCTATGTTATCTTACGAGTAGTCCTTTATGTTCTTGTGGACTTGGGAGGAACCTTGTTGCTAGTAACCAGCTTGTCCTTAGCACAACTAAGAATTGGGCCACCTGCTGCACTTTGCATTTTACGTTATCTCATTTATTCTCTTAATCAAACAAACATACAAATAGTCTTTGCACCTTTTATAGTGATTCCATTCTATCAACCAATTTCTTTTGCTCCTTATTGGATTCTACACTCTACTTATCCAAATGATCTATAGATGATTCTCTACATATGTGGGTTATCATCCACATGCAATTTGAATTGGCTGGGTATGTTGTTTTTCATGTGTGTCAATTATATCCATGCCCCCCGACCAACTTCCAAATACAACAAGCCACCATTAAGATTTAACGACAATGCCAATGACGAGACATGTTTTCATTTTTGTTAATTTTTTTACAAACCATGCCATTTTTGTGTTACTTTGTGCAAGAATCTTGATAGGGATTGTGTGTATGTGAAATCTTGTGTAAGGACGAGCACCGGTAAAAGGAGGTGGTGCTAGCAAAAGCTGAGCAAGAGAGGGAGATGAAAGATATAGTTCAGAGCAGCTGAGTTTCATATGCTTGAGCTAATCAAGAAAAATGAGGAAGACGCATGTTGCATGAAGGAGGTGGAACGTCGTGAGAAGGAGGCTCGTGAGGTGGACATGCATAGGAAGGGTGAGACATGGGGCAGACTATCCAAATGCAACCAAAGAAGGTGACGATGGGAAAGGGAAATTGTCCCTTTAGACTCATTAGAGTTAAGTTGTAGTTTTGAGAATATGGTTTGATCTTAATTTTAGTTATATATTTTAATTGCAACATTCGTATGTATCTTAATTTGAGTTACGGTATCTTGTTATGTATCCTATTTACTAGTAGTTGAAATAAATGTGAACATAATTATGGAAAACAAATAGTGGTAGGCTGATAGCATCTACGGCCGCCGCAAACTTGCAGACGACAACAAATATCCTAGAATAAACACGACACAAGAAATCAAGTTAGTGTGGGCTTGCGCCACCCCCTATTGCAGAAAGACGAAAAGAGTTTTGAGTGCGTGCATCCCTTGGAGCACTCACTTCCACAACAAGCCAATGCAGTAGGTTGCTTGTGCCAAAGGCTATGAAGGGATGTACTGTCCACCATTGGCTATGGTGGGAGGAGATCTGTGTCACTTGGTTGTGCTTCCGCCAGGGGCAGTTTTGCCAATCTCGTCATAGAGGTGTTGTTTGTGGGTAGAAGGTCATTATTATATGATTTTCCATGCGACACCCTTTTTCCTGTCGGCAGCCTTGAATACCTCCCTAACCCTAGAGTTCATGTCCTCCTCCACCACAACTCATTGCTCCCGCGACAAACCTAGTTTCTTCTAGGTGATCTGAGTGGCTTCCTCAATGTTGGAGCCCCCTACATCATGTCCACCTCCATGGCCCTCCTTAATTGGTGTTGACAACTATCATGCAAACGATATGCTTGCACTAGGAAGCCCTTATACTGGTGATGTGTGGGTTTGTGAACGGCGCAACTACGACTTTGGCCATTGACAACATGCACTTCTTTGGCGGCCGACATGTATAGATCATATTTCAATAGGACCGTGGTAATTTATGGAGGAGATTACCGTTTTCATTCTCTATTGGATTCCAAAACGGATGCCTCGTTATTTTTGTTTTCTTGTTTGTAGACAATCTATTCGGTCTAGACACTTGATTCTTTTTCCTAGCAAAATTATGCTTGTTTAGCGAGGCTGAAAGGTTTGACTTTCCTTCTCAACAATGTTTTTAGTGATTAGATTTACCAAGACACGACCCCAACAATAAAATGGAAGATGCATGTACCTTCAAAGATACTGCCCACCCCTTCTCGCAATGTTCAAGGCTTCTAGGATTTCGCTGGACCTCATACTTTATTGGCTTATCCTAGTAAGAAGGGAACTTATCTCGAGGAGGGACCACGGGAGAGACAAGGCCTAGCACCGGTTTGAGGGAGTTGAAGATGCCCCCGTGAAAGATGATCTGGCGGAAACTGAATAAGAGGCTGGCGTGCCACTAGTGGAACATGACGCTGGTGTGCACGATGGTAGTGGCACATCCGATGAAAGAAATAACAAGAACTAGTAGGTCTTCGGGGGAGGGGCACTAAGGTTGTCCACTTCATTGCTTGCGCTTATCTGGATCTTGGGTGGAACTTGGTGAAGCCCTAAGCTAACCTCCATCGATTGCCGATCACAACTTCGATGGAGTGCAAAACCCTAGAATTCCGGACTCCGGTTCTAGCTATTCTTCCAGTAGCAGGTCGGATGCAATATACTAGTGGACCAACATTACTCTTTAGCAAATGCGAGGTTTAGCCAACATTCCCCCTTTTGTTCCTTTTGTATTTTGTAAGACATGAGTTGTGTACAAATAAGGTGCCTGATTTTCTCAGTGGGAAGAACCTAGGAAGCTTGTGCTCATTCTCTCATCTTAGGGCGCGCTGTCTGGTGTCATCGGGAGGCTTCAATGAAAGGGGGTAACAGAGGTGGCGATGAGCGCAAGGTCGATCGTGAAGCGACAAGTGGCGGTGATGAGATCACACATGGTGGTAGATGGTTAATGAGTGACAAGTGGCGGCGATGAGATCACACATGGTGGTAGATGGACATGTGGATGGTGGAAGATATGACAACACCAGGGGTTACGCTAGTAGGAAAAGCCTTACATGTGTAGATAATTAGTGGTGCCAACCCCAAACGAGTCGTAGTTGGTAGTTTGGCAAAATGAAATAGAACAAAGGGCACTTGAAACCGCAGGTTTAACATAATAATCACAGGTTGAGTGCATAGAAACCAATCAAGATTTAACTGAGCTCCCTATAAGAGCTACAATACACTGGCAATACAACATGCACTTGATCAGTTCAGTCCAAGCAAGCAAACAAAGTCTTCAGACTAGGTAATTCATTGTTCCGAATGGGAAAAGGATGATGTTTGTCGATGAGCACTAGAATTCACAAATGTAAGGACGGGAATCATCTCAACAGATAAATATGGCTGCCATGCATTAACCCTGCAAAGGAGACAGATTGAAACCTAGCTCCAGTAAGTATCGCACCATGCAATTGTATAGTTGCTATATTTGTAATGATTGTTGTCACTGGCAAATAAAAATACAATATATGCTGACAACATGAACAAATACCACAGTACATGCAAAACGGAATCTCACTGGAACTAAATAACTTGTGCAAAATTGGATGGCCAATAAAAATCAGCAGATACCACTTCAGCTATATATAGCCTATAAATTTGAATACAGACGCAAAACAGAAGGGTCAACAGAAGAATGCAAAAGGAAAATAAGGTAAGGACGGAAGCCCACACAAAAAAATATTTATTTTTTCTTATCACCAACTCTACTATATATCCAGCTTATATTTCTGTAAAAATGAAGGTGTGGGCACACAAAATCGGATAAATATAGCATGTTAAATTAGCCAATAACTGGGATACAAGCACAACTAAACACTAATTGTGATGTCAGTACCACATTTCAACCACCCTAAACATGAAAAGCAATGAAAACTTAGGTTTTGAGAAAACTTACAAGATTTAACATTTCTATTTCTATTTCATATATATAAGAGCATGCTAATCATGGATGCTGAATAAATACTCACCAGAGCTCTCATAAACATAGAATTCCACCGAAGAATAGGCCCTGCAGATGTTATATATTTTTGCGCTTCCACTATTATTAGATGTGGCCTTATGTGACAGATGCAATATCATTTTTTTAAGCACTGGCACACATTTGAGTATCAATTCCAGTAAATCAAACTCGTGTTCCTGTCCTTCGAAGCCATTGATTTCCACTTCTTCGAGAGCAGTCAAGGAGATAGTTTGAGATCTCCAGTTTGTGGGTTCACATGGACAGTGTGGCGGGCATTCTCCTTTCAGCTAAAACCAAAAATAAAATTTAAACTACTACTTAATTACACAGTGTATAATTAAGAAATGATATGAAACAGGCAGGGGAACACGAATAATTACCAGCGGTCTCTCTAGGACGATCTTAAACCTCTGTACTCCTCTAGAAATACGATTAATCCCAAGGAGATGAAACACCAGTGCTCCAAAAACATGTCCGGCTTTTAGGAGACGTAGCTCCAAAAGAGCGAAATCAACAACCATGTGCTTCTCTACCTCCTGCGCTAAGTTGTGTTGATTGGAAATAAACCAGCTCTGAAAAAAACATTGACAGGATATATATCATTTTTACAATTCAGTGTAGTCAACTATCCATCTATCTATTATGAACTAGTAAAAGACAATAATACAACAGAAAAAAGAGAGATTTGCAAAACATCAGGCCGTCACTAGGTAAAAATTTTCATGTAAACATCTATACTTGTGTTTTTGAGTCTGCACGGTTGCTAGTTCCGATAAATAAATTGAGTAAATTGAGCATGAGTGGAGTGTGGATACATACATGTGATGCATGAATATGGAGCGAAGGAAGCTGTCCCTGTCTCTCTCCTCTGTGTATCCACAACCTCTGGAGTCTCCAAGGACCAAACTGAACAATGCTCCCGGCCTCGAAATACCACCACTCCCATGACACCTTCTCCAGCACTGGCGCCGAGACGGAGATGCTGCTGACCACCTTGTAAGCGCCTACAGACACCGTCAGTCGCTTCAGCAGAGGGGCGACGATGTCGACTGCATCTGTGTACATTATGCGGGTTTCAAGGAAAAGTTCCTGCAGCGATGGCAAGTGGAGTGAGATCAACCCATTCTGGACAAGTCCGTAGCCATCGTTGACAAACTTCAGGCTGAGCACGCGGAGGTGCGGGCATCGGGGGAGCAAGCTGTGGAGGCCGCCCAGGCCGTAGGAGATGGAGAGCGTCCGGAGCGCGGTGAACTCGCCGTCGGGGCAGTAGTGTAAGATTGTTTGGGAAGCGTAGAACCCTTTGTCTCGGGCCGCATTGTATATATTGAGGCAAAGCCTTGGTAAACAAGTTACAGAGAGAGATTACAACGAGAGAGATCGAGAGAGGAGGAGGAGATCGACCGGGACTATCGGGATAAGAAGAAGAAGAGATAGATACAAGTTAAACAACTCCTATCCCTATACAACAACTCTAACACTCCCCCTCAATCTAAACCTCAAGCCTTGCCAAGGTTGAGATTGTACTTGAACTCATCCAATCTCTTCTCAGTTAATGGTTTGGTAAACCCATCCGCAAGTTGATCCCCTGTAGGAATGAACCGTATCTCAAGTAACTTTCGAGCTACTCTCTCTCTGACAAAATGAAAGTCCACCTCAATGTGTTTTGTCCGTGCATGGAATACAGGATTCGCTGAGAGGTAAGTTGCACCAATATTATCACACCATAACCGTGCAGCCTTTGGAGCTTTAATACCAAGCTCATAAAGTAATGTTTGTATCCACATCACTTCAGCAGTAGCATTTGCTAATGACTTGTATTCAGCCTCAGTACTTGATCGTGAAACTGTAGCTTGCTTCCTTGCACTCCATGACACAAGGTTAGATCCCAGAAATATAGCAAAACCACCAGTAGATCTCCTGTCATCAGCACACCCTGCCCAATCTGCATCAGAATATGCAGTAACAAGCAAGGAGGAGGACTTGATAATCTGAAGTCCAAGCCCTTGAGAATACTGAAGATATCTTAAGATCCTCTTAACTGCTGTCCAATGAGTAGTTCTAGGCTCATGCAAGTATTGACATACCTTATTCACTGAGTAAGAAATATCTGGCCGTGTAAGTGTTAGATATTGCAAAGCACCAACAACACTTCTATAATTTGTTGCATCTTCTGGACCAAGAATTTCTCCACTATCAATTGTAAGTTTTTCTGAAGTGGAAATTGGTGTGCTAACTGGCTTGCAATTCTCCAATCCCACTCTCTTAAGAACATCAGCTGTGTATTTTTCCTGTGATAGAAGTATGCCATCTCTGACTTGCTTCACTTCTATGCCAAGAAAATAGTGAAGGTCACCTAGATCTTTAAGAGCAAACTCAAGTTTCAAATCCTTTAGCAAACAGGTTGTGGCCGCTTGACTTGAGCTGGCAACAATTATATCATCAACATAAACAAGCACAAACACAGTAATATTGCCTTTGCTATAAAAGAACAAGGATGTATCTGCTTTGGATGGTATAAACCCAAGATGTTGTAGCTGCATGCTTAACCTAGAATACCATGCTCTTGGAGCCTGCTTTAGTCCATATAATGCTTTATCCAACTTACATACATAATGTGGTGTGCTGTGATTCTCATATCCTGGTGGTTGCCGCATGAACACTTCTTCCTCAAGAACACCATGAAGAAACGCGTTCTGAACATCTAGCTGTCGTAAGCTCCAGCCTCTGGAAATAGCAATGGATAAAACAAGACGAATGGTAGTTGCTTTAACCACAGGGCTAAAAGTGTCATCATAATCAATACCAAACCTTTGCTTAAAGCCTTTTGCAACCAACCTTGCCTTGTACCTGTCTATACTACCATCAGATTTCCTTTTAATTTTGTATACCCACTTGCAATCAATTATGTTAGCGCCCTGTTGTGGTGGTACTAGATGCCAAGTCTGATTTTTCATAAGTGCACTATACTCACTGTCCATGGCCTCCTTCCAATCCTTACTAGCAAGTGCATCATGCAAGTTAACAGGTTCTCCAGTAGTAGCAAGAAAAGCACGCTTAGTAGGATTATACTTGATTGTACCATCACTGTATTTTTTTTCTTTAACAATACCTGACCTTGACCTAGTGTGTCGACGAGGAGGTGAATCGGATCCAGCAGTCGTAACAGCCACAGAAGATCCATGTTGATCCGGCTCCAGATCCGAGGAGGATCCGCTTCCTCCCGCACCAGGCTCGTCAGCCGCGTCAGGGCCTGCACCTGCCTCAGATTTGCCGGGCCCCACCTTGTCGGCTCGGCGTGACGCGGCGGTGTCCGCTCCTGGACCCGCGCCTGGGTCCGCGTGACCCGCCGGACCGGATTGGCGGGACGCGTCTGGGCCCGCCTGACCCACTGGGCGGTTTGGCGCGGCGTGCCATGGCCCGCGTCTGCCCCGCGGATCCGCGTCTGGGCCCGCTGACCCACGTGGTCGGTTTGGCGCGCACGCCTGCCCGCGCCCCCCGCAGGAAGCTGCCGCCATTGCCGCTGTCGGAGGAAATCCGCACGGATCGCTGCTGGATGCTGCTGCGCATCTTGTCGCGCGCAGATCAGCTCGATCGCGCCGTCGGCGGATCCGCCTCAGATTCTGCGCCTGGTTTGTCCTGTGTGCACATAAAATAACGAGCAGAATCTGTACAATAGCCATTAGATATGCGGTTTTCTGTGGATTTTTTACATGATCATTCTCAGTTAGTTCACCCCCGTGATCAGGATGGATAGAGTAGTCTGGTAGGAGTGCAATTTCTGCACGAAGTAAAGCGCCAGCATTGGGATGAAGTAGGGAGAACGGGAATAAAGTTTCATCGAAGATTACATCACGGGATATATATATACGTCCAGTGGACGGTTCAAGGCATTTATATCCTTTATGAAGGTTGCTATACCCAATAAACACACATTGTGTGGAACGAAATTCTAGCTTGTGACGATTATATGGACGTAAGTTGGGATAGCAAGCACAGCCAAAAAATTTTAGATAAGTGTAGTCTGGCTTTTGATGATACAATCGTTCTAAAGGAGTTGAATTGCCAATGACCTTACTTGGGAGACGATTAATAAGATATGTGGCCGTGATGAAAGCCTCATCCCAGTACTTGAGGGGCATAGATGCATGAGCTAGAAGGGATAGCCCAACTTCGACGATGTGACGGTGTTTGCGTTCGGCAGAGCCGTTTTGCTGATGTGCATGAGGGCAAGACACGTAATGAGTAATCCCAATGCTTCGGAAAAAGGAGTTAAGTTTTTCATACTCCCTCCCGACTACTCTGGACTGAAATGATTTTATGCGATCAAAGTGGCGTTCAACTAGCTTCTGAAACTCTTGGAAGATTGAAAAGACTTCAGATTTATATTTAAGCAAATAAATCCATGTAAACTTGCTATAATCATCAATGAAGCTAACATAATATTTTTTTCGACCAAAGGAATCTCGAGCATGACCCCATACATCAGTGAAGATCAATTGTAATGGAGCATGAGACACACTAGTAGACTTAGGATAAGGAAGCTGATGGCTCTTGGCACATTGACATGCTTCACAGACAGACTCATTATTTGAACTATGTGACAAAGGAAGTTTGTCTTTATTAACGACTTGCCTAACTATAATGGAGGATGGATGACCTAATCTTTGATGCCACCGCTCGAAAGAGGGCTTGACGGCGGAGTAGGCTCGACGATGCTTGCTGCTAAAGGCTCCGGAGGAGATGGGGTAGAGGCCACCAACACATCTACCGTGATAGAGAGCTGCCCTCGTTGCTCGGTCCTTAATGAAAAAATAGTGAGGGTGAGTTTCAAAGAAAACATCATTATCGGTGGCTAAACGAGACATAGAGGCAAGGTTTTTGTCTGCTTGAGGAACATGAAGAACATCCTTAAGAAGAAGATCACGTTGAAGAGTAGGGGAACTAAGTGAAACTTGACCAATGTGACAAATATCCATACCTTTGCCGCTGGCTGTGTGAATCTGATCGTTGCCGTGGTATGTCTCGCGAAGGGCAAGTTGCTCTAGCTCATTGGTGACGTGGTCAGTAGCGCCGGAATCAACGTACCAGACGCCATCCCCACCTTGCTCGCGCATAGCAGCTGCAACCAATTTGGAGTCAGGAACAAAATTGTCATCGTATCGATGCCAGCAGTCGATGACCTCATGACCAGCCTTCTTGCACAGCTGACACCGGGGTCGAGGACGAGGAGTGGAGGGGCGGCGGCCATTGTTGGAGTTGAAGCCGCCACCTCTCTGGTTGTTGCCGTACCCCCCATCGTAGTTGTAGCCGCCACTGGAACGTGGACTGTCACCCGAGGGAGCAGGACGGCCGTGTCCGCCGCCGCGGTTGGCACCCTGGTGACCACGGCCACGGCCGCGACCCCGTGAGGCGGCGTATGCAGAAGACTGCCGCAGGTCGCCTCCGTGAAGAAGTGTGAGGCGGGCGTCGAAGCTAAGAAGCTGGCTGTGGAGCTCCGGGACCGTGATCGGTTCCACACGCGCCGCCAACGCAGAGACCACGGGATTATACTCCATGTCGAGTCCTGCCAGGATTTTGGAGACGATCTCTGGTTCGGAGAGCGCCGAAGTAGTGCACGCAACCTCATCTGTGAGGGTTTTGATCTTGCCCAAGTACTCTGCCATGGGCATATTACCGTTTTTAAGGTTTGTAAGCTCGATCCGGGTGTTGATCGCCTGCGCCTGACTCTGAGCAACAAACATGGTGTTGATGGCGCGCCACACCTCGGCCGGCGTCTGAAGCGTAGCAACCTGGGACAGAATCTCGCGGGAAAGAGAGCCCATCAGGAAACCTTGAAGCTGTTGTTGCTGAGCATACCAGAGGGTGCGGGCGAAGTTGACAACTTGCTCCTCTTTTCCCTCCGTGGTGATGGTGAGGGTGGGCGGCGGCGGGCTGGTGGCGCCCAGTGGTGCTCCATCTGGCACCCCGATCCGAGGAAGCACGATGGCTTTCCAGAGAAGGAAGTTCCCTCTCGTTAGCTTCTCCTGAGGCGGCGATCCGAGGAAGGTATTGGTGGTGGTTGAGGAGGAGGGGGCAAAGGTGGAGGTGGAGGAGGTGGTGGTGAGCGCGCCAACGGTGCTAGGTGACATCGAGGCGGATGTGGTGGACATGGCTCGGTCGCCGAAGGTAGCTAGATGCGATCTCAAAGAGGAAGAGGCTCTGTTACCATGTAAGATTGTTTGGGAAGCGTAGAACCCTTTGTCTCGGGCCGCATTGTATATATTGAGGCAAAGCCTTGGTAAACAAGTTACAGAGAGAGATTACAACGAGAGAGATCGAGAGAGGAGGAGGAGATCGACCGGGACTATCGGGATAAGAAGAAGAAGAGATAGATACAAGTTAAACAACTCCTATCCCTATACAACAACTCTAACAAGTAGAAGAGAAGCCTTTCCATCATGAGAGATTTGGTCCGCTGGAAGCACGGCAGCCGGACGAGGTTCAGCCGGTCTTGAATTCACGCCCACGGGAAGCTGAGGTTGATCTCCTCCGCTCGAGCCGCACAGCGGCGCTGGAGCAGCCTGGTGGCCGTGGCGCCGACGGGCCCGGGATCCCTGCTGCTGCTGGGGATGCGGACTTCAGGAGGGAGACCGCGGCCGCGGCGGGGGGCACAGACACGAACCGAGCGCCGCTGCAATCGATGGCCCGAGGTTGTTGAAGGCGATTTGTCGGAGATGCGTCCAGAGATCGCGCCACCGGCGCGAGAGGACGCTGGTGCGGCGGCGGTGGCAGCGCATCCCATGAGGGTGAGGATTAGGAGGAGGAGCTCCTGCGGGAGGAAGCTGATGTGATCCGGCTCGCCGCCGCCGCCGCTTTGGCTACACAGCTGCGGCTGCGGGAAACGCAGGCGACGCCCCGGCCTCACCTCCATCGGAGCACCAGCAATCTGCGGGGACGAACGGAGTCGACGACGCCCGGATCTTGAATCCATGGAAGGAAGGCAGCTTCGGCAAGCAAAACCAAAGCCCACCGTTTTCCCCCCTTTTGGAACTGAAACCCCGGTGTGTTTGGGTCCCCACCCAGCTTTTCAGCCGACCATCTTTATTATATACACTTTTTTCTTTTCTGACCAGCATTTCCTATCAAATTCCAATTTCTGGTGCAAAACATTCTCATCGGAGGCTTTAGATAATAAATGAAGGCTAACCCTCTTCTTTCAAACCAACAGCGAAACGACTCGATTCCCGTGCAAACGTTCGCGCAATGCGTGGAGATTTCGCGTTGGCGCGAACGTTCCTGAGCAACCTACCAAATATCTATGCTTTTGATGGAAACTTGGGAGAGCCATACCCTTTTTTTAGTTTGTACCCCCTCCGCCGATGAAATTGATAAAACTACCTCCACTTCGTGTAATTGGCAAAAATGCCCTGACAGAAGTGTGGCCAGGCGAGATGTATCTCCTTCCTGTGTAGGAATCCACTTCCCTCCGTAGGTCAGGGTTGAATGCAGCGGTCCATGGGCGAGAAGCGGCGCCGGGTTCGAGCGTGCGAGTAGATTCCTCTTTCCACCATAAGAGCTGGCGGAAGTACCATATCATCCGGGAGGGAGGAACTGAATCCAGAGTTTGGCATGGAGGCGCCCCCCCTACACACACACACATTGTCATCCCCGTCGAATGGCCCAGAGCGCGCCACCCGCGAGGCTATGTGGTGGTAGACGGCCGTCTGGGAACCTTACTGATGAGCACACCCATTCCCTCATGTGATCGGCCTGTCTCTTTTATTATCTATGCAAGATCCGGTTGGATTTATAACACATACTTTGGATTTTCTACACGCAACACTTATTTTTTTAAATCCACATTTTCTCACGAGTGTTTGCATTGCTAGAACACCTAGTTGTAAATACATGTACATGGAACACTTAACTTTTGATAAGGCAATTTGTAATTTAGTCCGTAAAAACACCCTAACAATTTTTGGCACTATGTACTTTAGTTCATACATCACCTTATTACCAAAGGGTTTAGGATTTATCCGAACCATATTTGTGGTTGTCCATGAGGGCAAATGCCAAAGGCTTTAGGCTTTACCCTATCCTACTTGTCTTGGTCGATGACGACAAATGATAAAGGTTTTGGATTTACCCTAACCATATTTGTCATCATGGACGACGACCAATGCCGAAAGGTTTAGGCTTTACCCTAACAATATTTGTCATCATTGACGACAAAAAATGCCAAAGGGTTTTGGATTTACCCTAACCATATGCCAAATGCATATTTAATCATTCATCATTCATCAACAAGCAAGATCATCATGCCAAATGCATCAGTCATCAATCATGATAAATGCATCATTAATCAATAGTCTAGATCATCATCAATTAGTTCGTTCAAACAATCTAGATTATCATTAATTAGTTTGTTCATACATCCATCATCAGTACACATGACTTACCAGTTCAACACTAAAAGTTCAATAGGTTCAACACTCGCAGCTCAACATACATGACTTAACACTTTAATCTATATCTATATCTATATCTATATCTATATCTATATCTATATCTATCCCTATCTCTATCTATCTATATCTCTATCTACATCTATAACTAATATTAAAAGGAGGAAGCTTTCTTAGTTCTCCATCTGTCACCCTTTTATATCCGTTAATTTAATGTCACCCATATGAATTGATGGTTGAGATTTAATGTATGTAGTGTGTTTCTCAGAGTTGATAAAAATTACCCCCAATGCCACATATAAGTGAGAAAAAAAGTTTTTTTGCCCCATCATAATTTTCTCCATCGTCCATTAAATCGTCTATACATGGATCAGCCTCATGAAATCCTTTGCGCGGACTGGCCGACCTTTGTGTACGTCAATTGTAGTTGTACTACAGAAGGACATGGACACGAGATTCCATATGAATCAATTATTTGCTTAGCCAGCCTGGCTTCATACGTATCTCGTAAAACCTAATCGCGGGCCAAGATTTGGTGAGGACATGGATAGAGGCAACACTACAAGAAAAATAAATGAATTCGTGTATGAAACATACTCGACAAAGAGCATTTTAACCACGACGAAGTGTAAGCTGAGTGTTACACTCGGTTTAGTGTACTTCACATCCAGGACATCGGCGGCGGGTATAACAGAGCGGTAGTCTTCATACTTGTGTGACAGATTGAAATCCCAGCCATTCGCCTCACTCATAGACCACAGGAGGATCTCCATTGCACCGACCTGAGTATCACAACCATATGCGGCCCTGATCCAGTCTTGCTGGTACTGCGTGGTACACAAGAGCTCGCCCTTCGACTGAAAATCATGGTCTTGCAGTTGTCATACCAGGAAGCGATCTCCTTCATCTTAGCCCGCAGATCAGTAGTTGTCTCGGAGGATTGATGCTGGAGGTCTCCGTCGGCTTCAACCGAACTTCTTGGCACATCTGTAGTTAGCTTGGTAGTCTCTCTCTCTCTCTCTCTCTCTCTCTCTCTCTCTCTGTATGTGTGTGTGTGTGTGTTGTGTACGCGCGGTGGTGGCGTGTGTTTGTATCGTGATGTCCGGATGTATGCGGTGATGGTTGCTTTATAATATGAAGCGGGGGAACCCTTTTTCGTATGTATGTTTGAAAGAAAAGAGTGGGTTCTCAACAACAACAAAGATTTTTTGTAGATTTATTTTTAGAAAAAGAGGATGACCCTCAGCCTCTGCATTTGGGAGATGCATGCAGCCATTTTATTGATTATACTTGACAACCTTACAAAGTAGAACAATAATATGCCTCAATCCACCATCTTGGCAATCTGCCGCTACTCCTATCCATATGATGAAGGGGTGCAAGCTGGGTCACATACCCAGACCTCTCACCTAAGCCTAACATCTAAAGCTGGAGGCCCCGACCGAGCCATCTGCCAAGTCCGGGGCACAAACCAGTCCGGCGCACTCACATGTGTCCCCGCCGCCATCTTCCATTGGTCCATCTTCAGAGCAGATTGAGGTGTCAACCTTGGCAGGTCCTCCGCCATCAACGTCACCACGACATCAAACGATGACCTCCACCTACGCGAGCCTTGGCAGGTCCTCCACCATTGACGCCACCACGACGCCAAACGTCGACCTCCACGAACGTGAGTCCATCTCCAAGCAACGGACGTAGATCCATGCTAGGATAGGAACGCACCACCGCCGTCGCACACCACCCGCAAGTGCCACCCAACCACAAGGTTCCCAAAGCGGCGCCTTCAAGAAGGGAAAGGCGCCATGAGCGCCGCCGCCGCCCAACAAAGTTAGGGATTTTGCCCGGGGGACCTAGGGGAAGGGAAAGTGAGGAGATCAGTCCATATCGACGCCTCCAAGGAGGAGAAAGGCGCCCTCAGGCGTTGCCGTCGGCGCGGCCGGTCATGGTCCGTCAGGGATTTCGCCCGAACTAGATCCCTGCCACCACCAGCGCCTCCTGTACAAAACCGGCGACCAAGGAAGGTGTGGCCCGACCAAGCTGGCCCGCACGCCGAACAGGGGAGGAGGGGAGGTACCAGATCGCGCGCACCGACCGCCGCAGAAGCCGCAGCCAACCGCCAACGACCACCGGGATCCCGCCGCCTGCGCGGCCAAGACGCCAGATCCACCGCCCGCACGGCTGCTCGCCGGAGCCTGCCGTGCCTCATGAAAGGAGCTGCCGCTCCAGAGCCGGGACACCCCTTGCAGGCAGGGCAACCGAGGCCCCGCCGTTACCATCCTTGGCGCCCTGGGCTTGCCCGGCGGCTGCCTCAGGCGGCGGCGAGGAGGTGGGGTGAGGTGGGGAAGGGGCCGCGGCGGCGCGGCTGGGGTTCCCCCGCCGCCACCAGGGGAGGCGACGTGGGGGTCGCGGGAGGGGTCAGGTTGATACCAGTACCCCAAAGATTCTGATTGACAGAGCTAAGATTTCTTGGAGATGTTGGTTGGTTTTGGTAATGCAACAGTCCGTGTGTTGTATGCGATTTGAAAATATGAGATGAGCTCTTGTCTGATTATAAACATCAATGTTAGACATTTCTTTCTCCGAGTGTTGTTAAAATAACACATATACATTTCGGTTTACCTTGAGCTACCTCTGTACATTGCATATGTTCACCAGTGCGAATTTAGCCTTGGCCAAATTATCACAAAATTGGTATTGCCTTTCCAAGAGCCAACTGCACCCTGTACAAATGGCTTAGTTACCTTAACATACTGAATCATATCAGGTAGTTAAGTATAATCTGGCAAGAAGATGATTGTCTGGAAACAAATTTGGTACACGTTTTAAATCTGAACCTGCAAAAACAGAGATGAGTTAGGTGCGTGCCTACTACATACTTAGATGTTTGCATAGCCATGAAATCAGATACTGTGTGCACTTTAGTGATGGGTTAGTTATTCTACTTTTTTTGGCTAAATGTCCGGCAATGTCACCAGAACTATGATGTGATCATGTAGACATCGCATATCCAGACTTTTATTTTTTATTGCTCATGTGTTCTCCCCAATAATATTAGTATTACTATTGGAATAGTTTCTTGGTCAAATATCCCATATCTTTCTTCATGGTAGTTAATTTATCATATACTATTGTTATGTATATCCGTAATCATATGTTGTGATTGCATCAGGCAGTGAAGAAACTCAAATTTCGTAGTCAATGTTGTGTTTGTATGCAGGATTCACTTAGCAAATTCAGAAGTCCTCCCACTTAACATTTTTTATTTGTGGTGGGGACATGTGAAGTGGTCTCAGACGATGAGGCCACCGGCGCAGCTGCACAACATATAGTTAGGCGTGAATAAGATGTGTTCTTTAGCACTCTGCTTCTTCCTTCTAGGCGCCGGCCCCAAATTGGCTGGCCTAACCTTTTGGCCAGCTCCTCCTCCAGCATATAGGTTCAACTACTCATTTTCACTAAATATTCTTTATTCTGTTTACTTTGTTATTATGTTACCATTGACCCTGCTTTCTCGGGCTGATTTGGTAATCTCGTCATACCTTCTTTTCTAATTTCTCTTTACTTATCTATAATCGTTGAACCATTTATTCTCTGTTTGGTCGTAATTTGTAAGTTGCTTTCTTAGTAAAGAACTAAACAAAGATTCGTTGTTGATGACTATTTTCTTGGATAACATTGGATTCTTTAGATGGTGAGCTGACCTACTTGTTACCTCAGCTGACGGGATATCAACAGATGCTTCAGTTCTGCTAGTGGCAAACCATTGCTTGAGATGACATCCTGTGCAAGATTATCCTCATGGAGGGCGCTGACACAGTGGCACCCTCCTCGACCTGCTAATCCTGTGACCTAGGTTAGATTATTCCCCTTTCCTCATGTCTCATTTCTATTTTTGTGTTGCTCTGCTCGATTTGGAGGTTCCCCCATGTTACATGGGATGCCTTCCTGGGACCTCCTTGTTATAATGTGTTTTATGTGGTGTTCACGGTGATTGTCGGTGTCAAAACCGGCGGATCTCGGGTAGGGGGTCCCGAACTATGCGTCTAGGGGGATGGTAACAGGAGACAAGGGACACGATGTTTTTACCCAGGTTCGGGCCCTCTCGATTGAGGTAAAACCCTACTCCTGCTTGATTGATATTGATGATATGGGTAGTACAAGAGTGGATCTACCACGAGATCAAGGAGGCTAAACCCTAGAAGCTAGCCTATGGTATGATTGTTGTAATGGTTGTTCGTCCTACGGACTAAAACCCTCCGGTTTATATAGACACCGGAGAGGGCTAGGGTTACACAGAGTCGGTTACAATGGTAGGAGATCTACATATCCGTATTGCCAAGCTTGCCTTCCACGCCAAGGAAAGTCCCATCCGGACACGGGACGAAGTCTTCAATCTTGTATCTTCATAGTCTTGGAGTCCGGCCGATGATGATAGTCCGGCTATCCGGACACCCCCTAGTCCAGGACTCCCTCAGTAGCCCCTGAACCAGGCTTCAATGACGACGAGTCCGGCGCGCATATTGTCTTCGGCATTGCAAGGCGGGTTCCTCTTCCGAATAATCCATAGAAGATTGCGAACACCAGGATAGTGTCCGGCTCTGCAAAATAAATTCCACATACCACCGTAGAGAGAATAATATGTACACAAGTTCAATCTGCTGACGTATTTTGTGGCGTGACGTCACACCACTACCAAGCCTTTACTTGAATCGTTTTTATTATACCACCTCAGCGCGTTTAGCGAAGCAGTTTCCTTGGCACGTCTTGTCGAAGCAGAGATCGTGTTCCCTTTATTCCGGGATTCCCATCAATACGGACGTGGGTAACTCAACCGCGCCCCTTGCCACGCCTCCTCCATCGAAGGTGAGTTCCAAACGGTTACGCGGACGGCTCTTGGTATTCTCCCTCTTTATAATGAGACCAAGGCTCGTTTCTTTTCTTCAATCCTCAATAGAATCTGCCCCTCGCCCCGAGTTCCAACACCCAGAGCTTCAAATTCGAGCGCCTCGGACCTTCAATAATGTCCGGCTCCGACCTACAGGGCCGGTGGATGCCCTCCTCCATCACGGAAGAGGACGTGCTAAAGCTGAGAGAAGCCAGGTACCTGACCTACGAAATTTCGCATAGGTTGCCTGCCAAAGGGCAAGTCATTCCTACTCCCGAGCCCGGCGAGAGCGTCGTGTTCGTGTCCCACCCCCGTCGGGGTTTAGGCTTCCCGATGGATCCTTTTGTGAGAGGGCTCATGTTTTACTATGGGCTGGAATTCCATGACTTGGCTCCGGAGTCCATCCTCCATATCTCATCGTTTATCCTCGCCTGCGAGGCCTTCCTCCGTACTACCCCTCACTTCGGTTTGTGGCTCAAAACCTTCAACGTGGAGCCGAATATGATTGAGGGGCGTCAAGTAGAGTGCGGCGGGGCGGTCATAAGCAAGACGGCCGATGATCCATGGCCCGAGGGCTCTTTTCAGGAGGAGCTCGGCTTGTGGCAACATGAGTGGTTCTATATTACCGCTCCCAGGGGCAGCAAGCAGAGGCCGCCGCCCGTCTTTCGCCCGGGTCCTCCACAGCGGCTGACGTCATGGGTCAGCAAAGGGCTTGACTGGGGGTCGTCCAAGGACGTACCCCTATTGCAGGGCCGGATTCGAGACCTCCAAGAGAGGGAGATCAATCTGGTCGTGGTGATGCAGGTTATGCTGATTCGGCGTCTTCTGCCTTGAAACGTCGCCCTCTTCGTCTATGGGAATTTAATCCGGAGGGACCGCGAGCTCTCCAACACTTCATGGGTACGACTCCCGTGGAGATGTACAAATTGTTCTTTGGATCACAAGAGATGTGTCCGGACTTGACCGAGGACGCCGGCCTAAGCTGCAATCGCCCGGATACTCAAGTAAGTAGCCATGTGCCCGGTCGTATCATCCATTTATTCATTATGGATTTGCCTTTTAAACAGCTACCCCTTGGATAGGAGTGGATAGCGCGAGCGAAACTGATACGATGTCCGGCCCCCCTCCCTGAGACCACGCTGGATCACGTGTTAGTTAAGATGTTGGAGGTTGCGCCTTCAGAAGAGGGCGAGGGGGAAAACAGAGGAACTCACGCCTTCACCAAGGAGGCTTTCGAGAAAGGGGGGATCGAGAATCCCTCCTTCTAGGGGGAGAAGAGGACCGCTTCTGAAGATCCGAAGGCCAAGGCCTCAAAGCGGGGGAAGAAATCTTCACCAGAGGGTCCTGCGCCAGGGGAAGCCCCGGCCGCACCATCTCCCCTATGGAATCAGCCCTCCAGCCAGCCGTTTGTAATAAGGGACATCCCTATTTTTGCTTCTGAGGATAACCGAAGTTTTTACCTTGTAGTTCGGATCTCCGTCCTTCTCAGCTGAGCTCATCTTCGGGGGACCTTCGTCCGGAGATGATGGAGAGCGAGACGCCTCCATCTGCCGCACCATCTGGCGGGGCGGACGACCCTGAGGTGTCGTCGCGGAGGGTATCCCCGAGTCCGGCAGGGCCGGAGAGTTCGGCACCAACTGGTGTACGGCCGGGGGAGCTGAAGGATCTGCTCGAGAGGGCGTCTATCTCAGAAGGTCACCGTACATTGATGAGTATGGTGATTGAAAGAATTTCATCCGCCGAGGGCGGGTTGCATGATGCCGTCAAAAGTTTGTTGGCGGGGTTTGAGGTACGTAAAAATGACATACCTTTTGACAGTTTTACACATAAAGTGCGCCCTGTATAGATAGTAGCCCCTGAGACTCGGTATGTTGTCGAAAACGACAGCGTGCCAAGGATCATAATCTCAGGTATTAATTCTCGCCTTTCCTATGCAGGTGGCGGATAGTCCGGTGGCCAGCCAGACTGATGGAGTTGCCGAACTAAAGCAGCAACTCGATGTTGCGGATGCGGACATCGCGCTGGTCAATAAACGACTTGACGAGTCACAAGGTAGGTTGTTTCTCCTTGGTCACCTAGTAAGGGAGCTGATGCCCACTCCTTACAACATGTATGCTTAATGCAGATGGTGCCGCTGCTGTGGAGGACCTTCGGGAAGAGCTTGCTCGAGCCAAGGAGCAGGCCAGAAGGGGTGATGCGGCTGCCTCGAAGGCGGTCGAGGAGCTAGAAGCCGAAAGGGCTGCTCACTGCCGAAGCAGGGAGGAGATGGCCGGAATGGCCGTGAAGCTGAAGGATGTTACCGACCGCTATGAGGTTCTTAAAAAAGAACGCCGAGCGAAGCAAGAAGACCTGAAGAAGGCCACCGCCGATGCCAAGGATGCCCGTTCTGCAATGAGGGCTATAAAAGAGGAGCCGCGTCAGGCCGGAGACATTGCGGCTGGCAAGCCCTTTCTGCTGCGCAGGAAGTTCACCGATCAGAAGTATGCTCAGCTTGGCCAGCTGTGGGGTCTGGAGGATCCTTATCTGGATTTGGCGGCGAGTGCGGCGGATGCGGTTGTACACTTTCGGAGTCAAAAGGATCACAAGACGGATGAGCTTTTTTGGTCTCAAGTCCACAGTCCGGATCGTTCACTTCCATTGACCGATCGGTTGGCTGAGTGGGCTGAACAGAATAGATTGTCCGGATTTGCCATGACGGATGTAGTGGCTCATCTTTGGCCGGATAGGCCCAAGCTGAAGAGTTATTTTGGCTTATTGCAGCAATTCCTTGGGGCGGTGCTGCTTATCAAGAAGATGAACCGGTCGGCATGCATAGAGGGTGCACGGATGGCCCTCGCCCGTGTGAAGACATACTGGACGGAGATGGATGCCACCGATGTTGCAACCCGGGGTTCGGACGAGAGCCGATTACCCGCCGAGCACTATTTTGGGGAAGTCCTGCAGGGTGCTCGTGTAATAGAGTCGCAGTGCTCAAAAAATGTCATGTTCAAATGATCGTTATGATTTGTAAAATGATATTCATAATATAAGTGATTTTTATACTTGTGCGTTCAAGTATTGAGATATCTCCTGTGCGGCCGTTAATGTATACTTGTGTATAACCTGAAAGATGACAATCTTCGGCTTCAGACCCCACGCACATGATGCAGGGGTGTTCGCAAAATAGCGCATTGTCACACTTAATCCAATGTCTTGGTCCTGTGAAGGAGGTGGTAGCGTAGCAAACGAGGTAACCGGACTATAATGCTTTATCACTTTCACTTAGCCATTGGAGTTCGAAGGTGGGGCTACGATATAGCCCCTAGGAGCACCGCGCTCTCCGAATTCGGGGCGCGTATGTGCCTGACCGGGAAATGGTCCTTCGTCAAAGCGGAGGAATTCTAGACATTCCGGTGGTCGATCGAGTGGTTGACCAGTCTCTCGCTATATCATGACAGTCAGTTTTCGGCTTTCTCTACTGAGGTGCTCGCCCGGCCGAACGGGGGCACAATCACAGTAGTTCTCCTGGTGCCGCGTTACGATGATACGGAACGTAAGGCAACAAAACATAGGAGCCGGGCAAACCCAACATTTGACCAAAGACATGATTCGGAGCTGATGCATATAAGGCCTAACTCGAGAGCCGAACACTCCCTAAGGTATTCGGTCTTTATGATAATGGGCAGAACAATGCCCTAAGCCCCTAGTGTCCAGGTACGGGCGAAAATTTCTGTCGCGGCCGATGCCAAAACGCTAGCCTCCTCATCGGTTATGGTGAAAAACCGGGGGATGTGAAGCAACAAGAGACAGTAAGAAAGGTTTACGCAGGGTCTTAATCTGAAAAGAATCCTTGCGACGGGTCACTGCTGCACGTCTGCGCCTGTGTCTCCGTTGTGCTGTATCCTGGACGGGTGTAGCACGCTATTCATCTGTAAAAGAGAGGAACTTAGTTTGAAAGGAAATCTTTCAAAAAAAATGTATTTAAAACAGAGTATGAATAAATGAATAAAGTTGAGCTTTTATTGGCTCTTATTGTTCATACGCACAGCCCCTTGTGAAGGGGTATGCGGCTAGGAAGCCCCTAGTTTATTTGTGTCGGACTCGCCTAGCCGTGTCCGGGGTCTTGAGCGACCTTGTAAGGAGATGATGCCGCGTGGACCGGGCATTTTAAGTGTAAGAGACGCGTAGTGCGGTATTGCGTTAAAGCGGGCGAAAGCTTCACGTCCCAATAGTGCTTGATAGCAACTTTTAAATGGGGCGACATGGAAGATTAGCTTTTCGCGACGGAAGTTGTCAGGTGAACCAAACACAACTTCTAGTAGTAAGGAGCCCGTGGACTTGGCATAAGGGCCTGGCGTCACTCCTTTGAAGGAAGTGCGGCTATGGCGAATTTTAATAGGGTCTATCCCCAACTTGCGGATTGTGTCCGGATATAGCAGGTTTAAATCTGCCGCCATCCATTAGGACTTGTGTAAATTGTAGTCCGTCGATTATAGGATCCAATATCAGAGCAGTCCATCCTGCGTTTCGAATACTTCTGGAGTAATCCAGGTGGTTGAAAGTAATTGGTTTTGACATCCAATCTCGGGATTCCGCTAGGGTGGACCGTGCGACGCGTACTTTAGCGGGTGCTGCACTATTGTTCCGTATTATCACATGAAGTGAGTTTACTGTTTTGACTTCTTGTGGGAAAGTCTTTTGTTTTCCGGCGCTCTGCTGGTGGGGATCATCATCGTCCTCGCTTGGCATGTCGAGCCCCTTGTGTTCGGCGTTGAGTCGGCCGGACTGCTTGAAGACCCAACAATCTCGGTGGGTGTGGTTTGCAGGCTTCCCGGGGGTACTGTGGATTTGACATATCCGATCCAAGATTTTGTTTAGGTTGGATAGCTCATCACTGTTGTCCTTAAGAGGCGGTGTTTTGTTGTTCGGCCGAGAGCTTTTGAATCCGTCGTTGACCGCCGTGTTCTTTGGGCCATTTTCTTTATTTCGGCGCTGATCTTTTCTACGTCGTGATTTTCCATTTCCATCTCTGATCTCGGATGTACTCGGGTCACTGGTGCTGCATCTTGCCAGCCAGCTATCTTCCCCCGCGCAAAAGCGGGTCATGAGGCTCGTTAGCGCGGTCATTGTTCTTGGCTTTTCCTGGCCGAGGTGTCTGGCGAGCCATTCGTCTCGGACGTTATGTTTAAAAGCTGCTAAGGCTTCGGCGTCCGGACAGTCGACTATTTGGTTCTTTTTGGTGAGGAACCTATTCCAGAATTTGCGCGCTGACTCTCCGGGCTGTTGAGTTATGTGACTTAAATCGTCTGCATCCGGAGGGCGGACATAAGTCCCCTGAAAATTTGCTCTAAACGCGTCCTCGAGCTCTTCCCAACTTCCAATGGTATTTTCTGGGAGGCTTTTGAGCCAATGCCGAGCTGGCCCTTTGAGCTTGAGGGGTAGGTATTTTATGGCGTGGAGATCGTCTCCTCTAGCCATATGTATGTGTAGGATGTAATCCTCAATCCGCACTCAAAGTCTGTTGTTCCGTCAGATGCCTCTATGTTTACGGGCTTGAATCCCGCTGGAAATTCATGATCCAACACCTCATCGGTGAAACATAGTGGGTGTGCGGCGCCCCTGTATTTAGGTGTGCCGTTATCTTTGAACACTTGGCGTGTTGTGTTGCTTCCTGGGGCCCTCTTTTTTGGCCCATAAATGGACCTGACAGGGCCATCCTTTTTGCGAGGATCTTTATGTGTGTCATGTGCCGGCTTGTGTGCGGCGCCGCTTGCCGCTCTTGGCCTGTCATCTGGTCGTCTATCCGGCCAGGCGGCCTCTTTGCTTTTTGATTGTGGTGGCTCTACGGCCTCCTCGTCGAATTCGGGTAGCAGCTTGTGCTTCGGGTAGCTATTTGCTTGGTGACTATTGCCGTATTTGTCTGCGGTCTTGAGTACTTTGCTCCACCTCATTCTGAGTACGTCTTCCGCTGTTTTGAGCTTCCGTTTCTGCTTCTTCAAACTTTTTGCAGTAGCGATGAGCCTTTTGTGAAGGTTCTTATGCTTCGGTGATGTGTCCGGAGTGAGGTCGTCTGGACTGTTATTTTCGCCGAGGATGGGTTGATTGTCCGATTCATCATGTTCGGGTGGTTGCTTGGTTGCATGTTCGTCGTCCACTGGTTTACCCTGCTCTACGGCTGGGTCATTATGGGTGCTGTTGTTATCGGGGCGGGACTTCGGGTGGCGTTTGCGTCACCGTTTTGGTTGGACTCCAGGGGAATTATCCTTCGCCACGTCCCGTTGTTCCTTTGTTATCGCTTCCTTTTGGTGTGTCCACCATGTATATGTCATGAGTTGAGGTGGCTTTCCAGTGCCCCGTAGGCGCTGGTTCTTGGTCGTCTCCGGCATCGTCGTCCATACCGTCGATGTCTTCGGAATCGTAGTCTAGCATGTCGGTTAGATCGTCGACAGTGGCTACAAAGTGGGTGGTGGGTGGGCTTTGAATTTCTTTGTCATCCGCATCCCAACCGTCCTGACCGTAGTTCGGCCAGGGCTCTCCTGACAACGAGAGATACTTTAGCGAATTCAGAATATCGCCGAAAGGCGAGTGCTGAAAGATGTCCGCGGCGGTGAACTCCATGAACGGCGCCCAGTCGGATTCGATTGGTAGGGGCGCAGGAGGTTTGGAGTCCGGCAAGGAGTCCGGCACCTCGGAGTCACGGGCTTCACAAGGGACAAGGCAGGTATTCGGCTTCATCGCCGTAGAGGTTGCAGCCCCCGAGGCGGTGTCTAGCCACCCGTCCTCGATCTGCGCGATCGGCTCCGAATTATGTGTCGGAGCAGACTCATGTGCGGCCTCCAGGGCACTGTCGGGCAGCAGAGCTAAATCATGCCCATCGTGACAGTGCGGCGCACTCAGCTGTGGCTCGAATCCGTCGAAGATCAAGTCTCCGTGGATGTCAGCCGTGAAATTTAGACTTCCAAATCTGACCTGATGGCCAGGGGCGTAGCTTTCGATCTGCTCCAGATGGCCAAGCGAATTGGTCCGCAGTGCAAAGCCGCCGAATACGAAGATCTGTCCGGGAGAAAGGTCTCACCCTGGACTGCGTCGTTGTTGATGATCGAAGGAGCCATCAAGCCTATCAGTGACGACACAGAGGAACTCTCAATGAAAGCACCAATGTCGGTGTCAAAACCGGCGGATCTCGGGTAGGGGGACCCGAACTGTGCGTCTAGGCGGATGGTAACAGGAGACAAGGGACACGATGTTTTTACCCATGTTCGGACCCTCTCGATGGAGGTAAAACCCTACTCTTGCTTGATTGATATTGATGATATGGGTAGTACAAGAGTGGATCTACCACGAGATCAAGGAGGCTAAACCCTAGAATCTAGCCTATGGTATGATTGTTGTAATGGTTGTTCGTCCTACGGACTAAAACCCTCCGGTTTATATAGACACCGGAGAGGCTAGGGTTACACAGAGTCGGTTACAATGGTAGGAGATCTACATATCCGTATTGCCAAGCTTGCCTTCCACGCCAAGGAAAGTCCCATCCGGACACGGGACGAAGTCTTCAATCTTGTATCTTCATAGTCTTGGAGTCCGGCCGATGATGATAGTCCGGCTATCCGGACACCCCCTAGTCTAGGACTCCCTCAGTGATATAATGTTTGAGGTCAATTTGATCCGTAGCTATTCTTTGCGAGTACAATCACATATTGCTATTATATGTGAGCACACTTATAGATTTCGGTCCTCTAGAGATGGCGTTTTTTCTGTTCTTTTCATAATATACGGCTTTTTATATACATGATCATGCGAAAAATTTCCACGAGGGTACTATCAGTAATGGATTTTTGCTTTTCTGTCTGTTCTCGACCTGGTAACTTCCTATGTAGTTCATTTCCATTAATAAATTATGCTTGGTTAGAAGTTTTTGTTTACTTGTTATAGATCTCGAACAAAGTGTACATGCATGATGGTTAAGGAGTAGAGTATGTCAAACAAGATATGTATGAGGAGATAGATAAGATAGATAGCCGCATGGGTAGTTTAAATTCTGTATTGGGTGGTAACTATGCTTCTTATCTCCTATACTTCTTCTCCCTCAAGTTATGTATCTCCAACAGAATTGTACGCGTATCAGGGACTCGCAACCCCCTATATAACACGTACCACGTCCCCCTCGAAGGGTAAGACGTTTCCGCATTGCACATGGTATACGGAGCCTCCTCTTCAAATCTCATCTAGCCCAGCTCATCGCCATTAGTGCCCTAGCCATGTCTTCCTCCAGCTCCTCCCACCCAAACCTCAACCAACAGGTCACGGAGAAGCTTACCCACATGAACTATGTTCTGTGGCGTGCCCAGATCGTGCCGCAGCTGCGGGGCGCCGGTGTCTTTGGCTATGCCGACGGCACCACACCGGAGCCGGCCCGACTCCTTGTCACCAAGGACAAAGACGGGAAGGAGTCCTCGACGCCCAACCCTCTCCACCCAATCTGGGTACGGGAGGACCAGTAGGTACTTGGTTATCTGCTCAACAATCTGTCCAAAGAGGTTCTTGTGCAGGTGACCGCGATCACCACGTCGTCCGCGCTCTGGGCTGCTCTGGCGGGCATGTTTTTGTCGCAGTCCCTCAGCCGGGTGAACAACATCCGCACGGCCCTCATCAACGCGCAGTCTGTCGCCACCCACTTCGCCCACATGCGCGGCCTCGCGGACAAACTCGCCGCGGCCGGCAAGCCTCTGCAAGATGACGATCTTGTCTCCTACATCCTCCATGGGCTGGACATGGACTACCAGCCCCTGGTGTCCGCCCTCGACGCCCGCATCGTGCCTGTCTCCCTCGACGAGCTCTTCTCCATGATGAGAAACTTCGACCAGCGCGTGGCGCTCTTCCAGTCCCCGGGCGGCTTCAAGTCGTCAGCCAACGCCGCTTTTCGTGGCCGTGGCGGCGGCTCCTCTCATCAGCGCGGGTCACCTCGCAACAGGGGCAAGGCCTCGGGTGGGGGACACGGCAACAACAACTCCAGCACTCGCGGCGGTGGTGGGCGGCCCTCTTCTGGCAACAACAGGGGTCGTCGCGGCGGCTCCACTAGGTCACGGCCAGATGCACCTCGATGTCGAATCTGTGGTAAGCTAGGGCATGCGGCCAAAGACTGCTGGTATCGCTACGACGACGACGGCGACTCCTCCCAAGACAAGGACAAACTTGCTGCTGCTGCGGATGGCTCCTATGGAATGGAAACCAACTGGTACATCGACAGTGGCGCCACCAACCACATCACCAATGAACTTGAAAAGGTGACAATGAAGGAAAAATATCATGGCAAGGATCAAATCCACACAGCTAGTGGTGAAGGTATGAGGATTAACCACATTGGTCACTCAATTTTTCATACCCCCCTAAGAAAAATTCATCTTAAGAAAATCTTGCATGTTCCTAGTGCCAATAAAAGCCTTCTCTCTGTTCATAGAATTGCTATTGATAATCACGTTTTTCTCGAATTTCATCCATATTTCTTTTTGATCAAGGATCAGGCCACGAAGAGAATCCTCTATCGAGGTAGATGTGTTCGAGGGCTTTACCCGTTGATTCCGGAGCACACAAGATTCAATAAACAGGCTTTTGGTGTTGTCAAACTCTCGTCAACACGATGGCACGATCTTTTAGGACATGCTTCTTTTGCTTTAGTTGAAAAACTTCTTAGGAAAAATAAGCTCCCGTATGTTGGTGAGCGCAATGTTGAAACTATTTGTGATTCCTGTCAGCGAGCTAAGAGTCATCAGCTCCCCTATCCAATTTCTACTAGTGTGTCTACTCAACCATTGCAATTGATTTTTTCTGTTGTTTGGGGACCGGCCCCTAGTTCTGTTGGTCGACACACTTACTACGTAAGCTTTATTGATGACTATAGCAAGTTTTCATGGATCTATCTTCTTAAGAAAAGATCCGACGTTTTCCAAGTGTTTAAAAAATTTCAAGCACTTGTTGAGCGTAAATTTGATTCCAAAATCATCGCTGTCCAATCTAATTGGGGAGGGGAATACGAGAAGTTGAACTCCTTCTTCCAAACCCTTGGCATCTCACACCATGTGTCCTGCCCCCACGCTCACCAACAAAACGGCTCAGCTGAGCGTAAACACCGTCACATTGTTGAAGTTGGTCTTGCTCTTTTAGCTCATGCGTCCATGCCGTTAAAGTTTTGGGACGAAGCGTTTCTTACTGCTGTTCACATTATCAACATGCTTCCTAGTCGTGTCATAAATAATGAAACTCCAGTAGAACGTCTTCTTCATGTCAAACCTGACTATTCCACTCTTCGTGTGTTTGGGTGTGCGTGCTGGCCTAACCTACGCCCATACAACAAACGCAAGCTCATGTTTCGATCAATCCAATGTGCTTTCCTTGGATACAATGCCCAACACAAAGGTGTAAAGTGCCTTGACATCTCCACTGGTCGAGTCTATATATCACGTGACGTGGTTTTTGATGAGACCAAATTCCCTTTTTCTGATCTTCATCCAAGCGCTGGTGCTCTACTTCAAAAAGAAATTCTTTGCTTCCTCAAAGTCTCTCTGGTTATGATCAAGGGGGTGTTGATAATTGTTGTGATCATATGTTGGCTAACCCTCTTGTGCATGAGTCACCTGATGATGTTACAGGAGCACCACACTATGGAAACAGAGAAGAAAATGGTGAAGAAATCAACCCAAACGGTGAAGAAATCCATCCAGATGGCCCTCATCACATGTGTCGCGGCGAGGGAAGCAAATCCCCCTCGGGATCGGAGCTGCAGATGCCCAGGCAATCGCCTCTGGGATCCGTGCCAACGACCAGCCGCACGGCCGCGTCGGACGCACCAGGCGCGGTCGGTCGCATGGGCTCCAGCAGCCCGCTGGATGACGCGCGGCCCCCTCCGACAGGGCGTGACGCGCCCTCCAGCCCGCACTGGTCTCCAGCCGCCACGCGGCAGCGCGACGTTGGCCCGGACCGCACGCGCTTCGCAGACCAGCCGGTTTGCTACAAGCGGCGCGGCCTCACGCGCCTGGCGGATGCGCGGTCGGCTCCTGATTCAAGCGGGCCCGTGCAATCACGCGCTCATGATGATCCGGTCGGCGCCCCTGGATCGTCTGCGGCTCCTGCGGCGTCTCCCCCACCATCACCTCGGGCCACAGCCACAGAAAATCCCATGCACCCAGAACTTACGGTGGCGGGCGAATCTTCCTTGAGTTCTGCTGCTGATCTGGCTCCTGCGGGATCCTCTGTAGCTGCAGGCCTAGCTGCTTCACCAAAACACCGCACAAGACTACAGCAAGGTTTGATTCAACCGAAAAATTACAAACACATAACCAAATATGGTCTAGTTTGTTCCACAGGTGAACCAGGTGAGCCCAACACAATTGAAGAGGCTCTCAGTGATGACAGGTGGAAAAAGGCAATGGTAGAAGAATATAACACACTTGAAAGAAATAAAACGTGGCACTTGGTTCCCCCCAAGCAAGGTAAAAACCTCATTGACTGCAAGTGGATATTCAGAATTAAGAGAAAGTCTGATGGAACCATTGATCGCTATAAGGCTAGACCAGTTGCAAAAGGCTTCAAGCAACGGTATGGCATAGACTACGAGGATACTTTTAGTCCAGTTGTAAAAGCTGCTACCATTCGTCTCGTACTGTCTATTGCTGTTTCCAAGGGATGGAGCCTTCGACAATTAGACGTACAGAACGCGTTTCTTCATGGTGTTCTGGAAGAGGAAGTGTACATGAAACAACCTCCTGAGTTTGAAAGCAAACATACACCTTCCTATGTGTGCAAGCTAGATAAAGCATTATATGGACTGAAACAAGCTCCAAGGGCATGGTATTCCCGTCTCAGTAAAAAGATGCAGACACTTGGCTTTGTTCCTTCCAAATCTGACACCTCCTTGTTCATTTATAACAAGTTCAACACCTCCATGTTTGTTCTCATATATGTTGATGATATTATTGTCACGAGCTCATCTAATGAGGCAATATCAGGACTCTTGAAGGATTTAGGTGCTGAATTTGCTCTCAAGGATCTAGGAGAATTGCATTATTTCCTAGGAATTGAGGTGAAGCACAAGGATGGCCTACATCTTTCTCAAGAAAAATATGCCACAGATTTGGTAAGAAAGGCAGGTCTGCAAGGTTGTAAACCTACACCTACTCCTCTCTCTTGTACAGAAAAATTATCTCTTACAGAGGGACCACTTTTGGGTCCAGAGGATAGTACAAAATACAGAAGTCTTGTAGGTGCACTTCAGTACTTAACATTGACCAGGCCAGATATTTCCTTTGCTGTCAACAAAGTATGCCAGTTCCTACATGCACCTACCACAGTTCACTTGACTGCAGCTAAGCGCATTGTCAGATATGTCAAGTATACTTTGAATGTTGGTCTAAACTTCAGCAAGTCACCTTCTACTCTTGTTAGTGCCTTTTCTGATTCAGATTGGGCAGGATGCTTGGATGACAGACGCTCCACTGGTGGCTTTGCAGTATTTTTTGGACCCAACCTTATATCATGGTGTGCCAGAAAACAAGCCACAGTGTCCAGATCAAGCACTGAAGCAGAATACAAGGCCTTGGCCAATGCAACAGCAGAAATCATCTGGGTACAGTCAATCTTGAAGGAGTTAGGTGTGAAAAGCTCTCAAGCTCCATGCTTATGGTGTGATAATCTTGGTGCCACCTATTTGTCTGCAAACCCAGTGTTTCATACTAGAACAAAGCACATTGAAATAGATTTTCACTTTGTCAGAGAGAGAGTTGCTAATAAACTCTTGGACATTCGTTTTATTCATTCACGGGATCAAGTGGCAGATGGGTTTACAAAAGCTTTGCCTACAAGGAGTTTTGAAGATTTCAAGCATAATCTCAACTTGATGAAGTTGTGATTAAGGAAGGGTGTCAAACAAGATATGTATGAGGAGATAGGTAAGATAGATAGCCGCATGGGTAGTTTAAATTCTGTATTCGGTTGTAACTATGCTTCTTATCTCCTATACTTCTTCTCCCTCAAGTTATGTATCTCCAACAGAATTGTACGCGTATCAGGGACTCGCAACCCCCTATATAACACGTACCACGTCCCCCTCGAAGGGTAAGACGTTTCCGCATCGCACAGAGTAGTGTTCGTGCATTGTTTCCTAATGGGGTCGCACCTGGAACAAGAAGTGGGCAATTACTTCCTACCATGTCATACAACATCCCAATTTATGTATGTGAATCTTTGTAACATCTACCACTTAATGTCTGTGGATATTTGTATGAGAAGCACCCGCTGTCCAGATCACATTTTCCTGTGCTAGGAGGTGAGCGAAATCCAACTCCAGTCACGAGTTGCTCCTGTTTGCGTAGAACCAGGACGAGTTGCTCCTGTTATCATGGATTCAGTTCTCGGTCAGTATCAATCTGTTCTTTCCGTTGGAAGAACTCATTGTCTGGTAAAAAGAGATATGGAATATATATCTTAAATTTTCCTCATAATATTCAGATAGTATAGCAATTGAGTAAAAGGAAGCTTACTAATACAAGTGGCATAAATAGAAATCCAATATTTTTGTTTCTTTTGAAGTCCGTTCACTTTATTCCCTTCCTGTTAGAGCTGATGCTTGAGATCTAGGGCCTAAACAATTTGTGACAATAGACTGCTTAGAGCATCTCCAGCCGTTCGCCACCCCGCCCCCCAGGGTGCCGAAAAACTGCGTCCTGGGGGCGAGCTGGCACTAGTTCGGCCCCTGGGGGCGGCTTAGCACCCAGCCACCCCCTTGGAAAATTCAAACGTAGTTCATTCCCGCGCCCAAAAATAAACGCCACAATCCGGCATTCAAGCGGCGATCGCGATCGATGAAAAGTTCGGCGTACAAAAATCATAACGGAAGCGCGCATCAGACGGCGAGGTCGGCCTCCGGCGTCGGCGGTGTTCGCGTGCGCGGGCCTGACGGGTCCTCTGTGCTTGGCGGTGTGGTTTCTGCGCTGCGGGCAGTCTCGGCGGCACCGTCGGTCGGGGCATCGTCGGTCGGGCTTGGCGGCGGCGGCGGCGTGTGCGTGGCGTGGCGGCGTGTGCGTGGGCGTGGGCGTGGGCGGCGTCGTCGTGGGCGTGGGCGTGGGCGGCGTCGTCGAGGGAAGCTGGTCTAGGATGAGGCCGACATGCGCCCTGTACCACGCCTTCACCGCCTCGTCGGTGCTCTGGAGCATGTCCGCCCCGCCCAGCGGGAAAGCCAGGTCGGTGTTCCTCTTCTTTGCGACAACATTGGTCCGGAGTAGGTCGAGCTTGACGGCGCTTGTCGACATCAACGCCGACCACCGCGCCTCGGTCTTCTCTTCACGAAGGACGGCCCGGGCCTGTGCGTCGGCGAGGCAGTGCTGGATGGATTCCTGCACGCGAGCGGTGGCCGCGTCGGCGTGTTTCCCCTTCTTGGCGCCTTTGTTGCCCTCCGGCCTCCCTTCTGACGCGCCCGGAGCCGGTGCGTTCGGCTTGTATGTCTCCTTGGCCTTCTAGAGGTTGCGCCGGACTTCCGCCCACTTGTCGCACTTGTCAATGCGCTTGTAGACGTGGAGGTACTTGAACTCGGCGTCGTTGTTGCTCTGCCTATACAGGCCGAACATGCGCAGCAACTGCGCGGGGACAAACAAACAGTTGGCGGGCGCGCGCACACGGCGAAGAGAGACGGGAGACCGGCGTGTCATACCTGATCCTCAATGCTGGCGCCGCTCTCCGGGCGAGCGGCCACCTCCTCGACGACACCATGCCATTTGTTGCACGCCCCCTGGATGCGCCCCCAATGGTTCGCCATCGCCTTCGACCCGCGCTGCATGTAGACGCCTTTGAAGTAGGGGTCGACGAGCTTGCGCTTGTCGAACTCGGCCTTGATGCACGCCCAGTACGTCTCGATGCTCTGGTTCTCGCCGGTGGTCGGGTCGAGGCAGACGACTTTCCATGCCTCGGCGAGGCATTCCTCCTCCTTGGACGCCCACTTGATGCGCGGCTCGGTTGACCTGGCCGTTCGTTTCTTCTTCTTGCGCCTCCTCGCTGGCTCCTCCTCGTCCTCGTCCTCCTCCTCGTCCTCTTCCTCCTACTCCTCATGCTCCTCGTCGCCGTAGACGTAGCCGAGGTCGCCATCGATGCCGCCGCTGAGATCCACCGCCTCATATGCGGTGAATCGGGGAGACGTGGCGGCCGCAGCCGATCCTTCCGCTATGATGTCTTCCATGTCGGCCTCGGTCTCGTCGGCGTCGCCAAGGTGCGAGAAGGGCAGTACGCAACGGCGGAGAGGAGGCATCGGGGAGGACGCGTACGCGGGCGGCGAGTAGTTGTATGGAGGGTAATGCACGCTGATGAAGGCGGGCGAGGGCGTGCGCTGGGCCGGGTGTCCATGGGGGAACGTGACATTTGGGTTGAACCCACCGTGCACGGCCCCGTCGGCGTAGCCCGGCGATCCCCATGGCTGCGGCATCGGAGACCCGACACCTTGCTGGCCCCATGGCGCGTACTGCGTGTGGTTGCTGGGGGGATTCATCAACCCCGCGCGTGCCGCCTCGGCTTCGGCCTGGTCCGCGGCAGCGGCAGCGGTAGCCGCACGCGCCGCGTTGTCTCGGGCCTTCTTGGCGAGGGCCATGTTCTGCCGGTCGGCGGTGACGGCCTCCCATCGTTGTACTTCTACCCTCCAATCGGCGTTTGTCATGCCTGGCGGCTTTGACGGCGGCGCCCTTGGCTTCCTCTGCTTCGGCTGGGCGACGGCGGCGGTAGCGGTCGCCGCGGTGCGGGGAACGACGTACTTCTTCGGTGGCATGGCGGCCGGCTGGGAGGCGAGCGGGAGAGAGAATGGCGGGAGGGAAGGAGAAAATGAGAGGGAACTCGGGGAAAAGCGGGGAGAAACGGCGGGAAGAGGCGCTCGGCTCGCCGACAGGGCGGACCCACGCGTGCCTTTTCGCTTGTGCCGGCGCCCCAGGCGCCCCCCAGAGCGCTGGGTTCTGCCTGGGTCCGCCGGCACCAAATTCAACCCGAGACGGCGAAAAACGGGCTTCTGGGGGGGCTACTGGGCCGTTTTTTCGGCGCCGGCGCGGCAAAAACGCCTGGGGAGGGCCTGTTGGGGGCGCGGCTGGAGATGCTCTTAGAGTTGTTCTATTCGATCTTCAAGTGCAACCCTTCCTTTGTTCTATTGCATCTCTCAGCCATATTAGGATACACTAGTCGTCAACCGGTGATTCTGCACAGGCTAGTCACTATTTTCGAAACATGTAAACTCATAATTATTAATGACATTTTTTTTTGTAAACAAATATTACATGTTGAAAATATTGACAGTTTTAGAAAGTTACCTTTCAAATATTACTGTTAGAAAGACTTGAAACATTTGGTCATGAGAAATGCTACCACATAGGGGAATTGAGTTAATAATGGCAATGGCGTAGGCATTGTAAAGGAATATTATACGTAGATGTTATGTCTATTTCACAAATACATAAGTACATATTATATGAACTTCAGAAGTGAAAATCTAACTTCAAACTTACATTAAACTACACCGGTCATCAACCTATGAAGATCCAATTGCTAGTCTCTAGGCAATAGGTAATGTAAAATCCTTTCAAAATATTTTATATATGCGTGTGTACAGATAGGAAGTCTTGGTAATCAGCTCTTGGAAGTTTCTTAATTTTACATGATATTGCCAAATGCAAATGCTGAAATTTCTTCTGTTTCAGTTGAACATGATAGAAATTTATTTTCCCCACACAATAGTTATATTGCCAAATGCACATGCTGAATCCAAAATGTTGAAATTTATTATACTTCTAAATAATTATATGTATTTGTTTTATTTCCTGATAGGTAAAAAAGAGGTATATCAAATTTGGAAATAAGTTCCACAAAAAAGCATTTATTACCATTTCCTGTACAGCTTTGATACAAATACTCCCTCCTTCTCAACATCGAAGGGATATAGATTTTGTCCAAGCTAGATCAGTTTTATAGGAAAAAACATTTCATGATTGATTTACCAATATTGATTTATGGAAAATGTTATACTGTTTAGATAGTAGTGGAAACTAATACCACACAATAATTTCCTTATAGTACACAACATTTAAAAGAGAAACAGTAGGAATATGTGTAAATCTTGCCAGCAGATGAACAAACATGGGATGATGAAATATTGCCTATTTGTTTGTTGAGAAATATGTTGTCTCAATGAATAAATTCCCCATGGATTTACTGCAAATTCCACTATTGAAGTGCACATTTATGAACAAAATTTCTAGTTTCAGTGAATTTCCCTAGTTTCATGTAATTCTAGGCTAATAGCAGTGTTTTAAATAGTGTGATGTGCCAAATAGCGCCAGTCCTCCAAATCAGCTATAGCGGGCTATAGCCGGCTATTAGCGGATTATTGTACATGAGTATCATTTTGGCGGCACCCTTCTCAATAAGCTACAGTGAGGCTATAGCGCGGGTATCTAACTGCCTATTTAAATCCATGGCTAACAGTAATAAGTTGAACAATATTTATAGGTGAACTCTAAGCTAATGGCAGTTTGAGGAACAAAAATCTTTAATGAAGACATTACAGTGAATATATATGTTACCCTGCTTTACAGTGACAATCAATATCAATTGGAAGTAGACATAAAAAAGAAAGTCGAAATACCCCCCCTAAAGTAGAACTTACTTTAGAAATAGCTTATGTCAACTGGCTTCTATTTCAGTTTTAAATAGTGTTTTAAATAGTTTCTTTAGAAATAGCAGTGTTTTAGAAATATCTTATGTCAACTGGCATCAGCATGTGCCGCATATTATGTCAGTTATAGATGAGAGATTCCACCTGGACCTTGCACTTGGCAGCATGAATAGCCTTTAGCATACAAATAAGTAGATACACCGGCGGTTCCATCATCCTCCGGCCAACATGATGTACACAGTCAGTGCCGAATATGTATGGCGGAAGTTGCTTGGTTGTTTTGGTACATGCACGCCCCAGTTGTCTCCGTTTCTTCTGTGTATCAACATGTTTTACCACACGCAACATCCAGACCAATTCTTCCATGTACGAACGACCAGCTAAACTGTAATCATGACGAATATCTTCAACCAATTTATTTTTTAACTCTTCTTACTTTCGACATTAGTTGAGCTAGCGCCACATTGATCTTCTAGATTTACTTGACTCATTGCCTAATTTACTGCATATAAGAAACAAAACAGAAGACAACCTGATAGTAGTGAATCGACAACAGAGCTTAATAGAGGGCACCCAACCAATACTACGGCGGATTGCTAATCGCTGTGTGATCTGCGTAGGCGATGGTGCAAACTTTGGAGGTCGCTGTTGTGGGGGGGCGCACAGCTGAGGTGCCTTCTCCACTTTGACCGCCATAATCCGTCGAAGAGATAGGATGGACGGTTGCCGAAACGAAATTGTCGCCACCAGCTGATGAGAAGGCATCTCCAAACACCATAATTCAATCATGGTGATTAAAGAGGACATGAAGCTGATTTCTTTGAAAAAAGGCATGGAGATCTACAGACTGTGTGGATGTCGACGGGAATCTGAGGCTGACCATGTAACAGTCAAGATGCTGATTTTTTAGAAAGCCTTCAAGATGATACGTCATACGTGTAGTGCTTGTTAGGCGAGGTGTCCTATTGCGCATGATCAAATATAGAGAGATATGTTTCATCCGACTAATCCTAGACTTCTAGGACTCTAATACTTGTTTTGAAAAAAGCCTTCAAGGTAAGACGTGTAGTGCTTGTTACGTGAGATTGCCTATTTGTCTATCGTAGACTTCTAGGACTCTAAAGGCGTAGCACAAGAAAGAGATCTATAATTGTTTATTTGATCTTAGCCATACAATTAAGATCCTAAGGTTAGTTTTATGTGTTTACTGAGGATTAACATGATGACCCGTATGGTCCCTCCGATTAGTAAAGAAATTCATGTCAGTTGTCACTATCTCTTAGAAATTCTTTCTGCATTCGTCGTATAAGCAATTAAATTCACTATCAGCCTTGAAGTTCACTGCAAATTTGCTGCACATTTTTTATTTGATAGATACATGTGAGGTTATTATTTTCTCTTTACGTTTGTTGAATATATGAATAATTCATCTCAGAACACAGATAAAACATGACCAGAAAGGAGAAGAACTAACCTAGATGGAGCTTGGTCAAGGTGGCCGCTCATGTTTGATGGAATTGTTTCCGGTGCCACAGACTTACATATGCAACCAGCAAAAAATTTAGAAGGTATGTGGCAACGCAAAGGCATTGTACTAGTCTGAATAACTTCTGAATAAATAAAAGAAAATAATAGGACGAGGAGGGGAATTTGGAAACTGGCAGGAGGGATGATGGAGTTGAGACCGGGGCGTCGCCAGCAGTAGCTAGGTAGTCGAGGCGGCGGCGGGCCGGACCGCATCAGCACCTTCCCCGACGATCTGCTCATGCTTGTCCTCGCCCGCCTCCGCTGCACCCGCGCGGCCGTGCGCACCGGCGTTCTCTCCCGCCGATGGCCCGGGCTCTAGGCGCGCCTCCGCCAGATCGTCTTCCGCGACGTCACCCTCACCTCGATCGAAGCGGGGCTTTGTGGCGTGTCCTCTCCTCCTCCCGCAGTTCCCTCCTGGAAATCCGCACCCCAAGCAGGTCTGGTACTATGAGCATGAGGCCTACAACTATGACCCACGTCAACTTTGCGCAGGAGATAGAGAAGCATATGGTTGTTGCCTTCTCTGTTTTGGAGCTACATCTCAAAACAAACTGACATGTTTTTGGAGCATTTGTGTTTCATCTCCTTGGGATGAATCCTATTCGCCGTGCTATACAAAGGATTATGGTCATCCTACGAAGATCAGTGGTAATTCTCTGCTCTGATTATATATCTCGATAATTCATTGTGTAGTTATTCAGATATGCACTTTTTGTTTTAGATGAACTGGAAATCCCGAACTATCTCCTTGACTACTCTTGAAGAAGTGGAGATCGATGGCTTTGATGGAGCGGATCGACAAGTAATGTTGGATGGACAAATACAAATAAGATCTTCAGGGCATATTCTTCCGCCGAATGCTATGTTTATCGTAGCTCTGGTGAGTGTATATGTTTGGCATCCACGATTAGCATGCTCCTAGATGAAATAGCATGTAACTGATAATCCAAGTGTAAGATATGTTTACATGCCAATTATATGGTTTGGTTGTGGATGTATCACATTTAATAGCTAACTAAACATGCTATACTATGGCAGAATTTCCATGCTCACGCCCTCATATTTCCTCCGTCCGGGTTTAATAGCCCCCCAATCATTTTGAGCCAAAGTTTGACCATAAATTTAACTAATAAAATATAAACTATATGTCACAAAAACTATACCATAGAAAACCTCTTTCAAATACAAATCCAACAATATACTTTGTGTAGCATATAGTTTATATATTTTTTGTTAAATGCATGATCAAACTTAGACCCAAAATACAAGGGGGCGTAATAAAACCGGATGGAGGTAGTATTTTTTTTATAGAAACATAAATTGAATGTTGGACTGGACGATTGGCTTCCTTACATATATTGCTCTTTTGCTTTTTGCAGTCTTCTCTATTGATAATGCCCTTCCGTTTTGCATCTTTATTGGAGTTTCTAATTCTAGGTTTAGCAGAAGTTGTCTCATCTGAATTCACTAGCCGTGGGGTTTGGCACAAACTATCTGTCCCAGTTAAACTCTATTCAGCAAATACTTTGCTATTTCTTTCTGCTGTCAGCGTGTATTCAGTTTTATTTGCCAATAACAACATACATTTTGGATATGTATTTAGCAGCAAAAGGACAGTTTCTATATTATTTTTTTTCGAAAAGGAGGAATACCCCCGCCTCTACATCTGGTCGATGCATACGGCCACTTTATTAATTATTAGCACAAAACCTTACAAAGTCGTACAACAGTAAGACCAAAGCAACCATCTTCGCAACCTCTGTCGCTACTCCTATCTAACTGATGAAGGGGCGCTGATGGTCTGGGCCTAATACCAAACAGACCTTGCAGCCAAACCTAACATCTAAGACCTGAGGTCCCAACCTGGACGCCTGCCGGGCATGGGCACCCACCAGTCCGGCGTGCTCCTCAACCAGGCCGCCCGCCGGGTATGAGGCCGCCACAACCATCTACCACATATCCATCTTCAAAGCTGTATTGTTGTAACGGCCTTGCCCGGTCTAGCTGCCGCCGACGCCACCACGACGCCAGACAGCGTCAACCTCCTGCGCGTGTCCGTCACCACACATCTGACGCCAAGCCTCTGCTGCTCCATGCCGCCAAGAGCCGCCGCCAAGAATATGTAGAACGAAACACCACTCCACCGAAGGGAGGCAGCACACCCCCACCCCTCACCTGCAGACCCTTCCATCCGATGCCAATGTCCTTGGCGTCGCCTCCAGGAAGGTTACGGTGCACAGGGCGCCGCCGACGCCCGATCCGCATCGGATCTTGGGCTTTCACCTGGACATGGGTTGGAGAGGAGAGATGATGCCCTCAGCAGCGCCCCCAAGGAGGAAAGCGGCGCCAAAAATCGGCGTCGCCGCTGCCGGTCAGCCTAAGGCAGCCAAGGTTTCCCCCGGACACCGATCTGCTCCACCAGAACACACCGGAGGTGGATCCGGCAAGATCAAATCGAACCGGGGACTGGGAAGGGATGCATGGAAGGGAGAGGGGCAATACCTCTAGATCTGGCATGCCTACGGCTCGCCGTCCTCACGGCTGAACCCACAGGCACGCCGCACGCCACCAGATGCGCCGCACCAGATCGAAGATGGCCACCCTCAGCGCCTCCCCCCACTCTCCCGGCGAGGGAGAGGAGGAAACAGCGCCGCCGCCGAGCCCGGGGCTCCGCCCCGGCTTGCCCGCGCCTGGCCAGACGCAGCCGCCGCCGGATGCAGGCCTTCGTCCAGGGCCGAAGATTTGCGGCGCGCGACGAGGGTGCCCCGCCACCGCCGTCCGTCGAGTGGGCTTTGCCCGTCGGCCTCCTCCGGCGATGGCGGGAGGAGCGAGGGAGGAAAGGGGAGCGGGGGCGGCGGCGGCTAGGTCGCCCGAGCTGCCCCCCAGGGAGCGACACGGGTTCCACCCATAACTTCCTTCCGGAGTCTACTATGCAGCGACTTGCACTACATCCCACGGGCGGGGAGCAGCTGAGCGTCACCGTCGCTAATGGTGACTGCCTACGCTGCCATGGGCTCGCTCGAGACGTTCCCATCACTATCGGTGACGAGCACTTCATCATCACTTGTGCCGGCATCGGTTTGGGCTGCTTCGACTTCATCCTCGGCGTCGACTTTTTGCGGACTCTCGGGCCCATCCTGTGGGACTTCGATGCCCTGACGATGACCTTCTGGCGCATGGGCCGCCACATCCGGTGGGAAGGCGTTGGCGGCACCCCGGCGTCACCCCCACTCCAGCTCGCCGCGGCCACTGCGGAGGCCGAGCATCCGCTGCTGGATCACCTCCTACAGCAGCACGGTGATCTTTTTGAGGAACCCCGGGGCCTTCCGCCGCCCTGGGTCTACGACCACCGTATTCATCTCTTGCCAGGGTCGGCTCCTGTGGCAGTACGGCCCTATCGGTACCCTCAGTTGCAGAAGGACGAGTTGGAGCGGCAGTGCGCGCTCATGCTTGCCGCGGGCATTATCCGGATATCGACCTCACCCTTCACGGCACCGGTCCTCCTCGTCCGCAAGTCGGACGCACCTGGCGCTTCTGCATCGACTACCGCGCCCTCAACGCTCTCACGCTTAAGGATAAATTTCCTATCCCGGTGGTCGATGAGCTTCTGGATGAGCTACATGGGGCGCGCTTCTTCACCAAGCTGGACCTCCGGTCGAGGTATCATCAGGTGCGCATGCACCCCGACGACATCGCCAAGACGGCGTTCCGGACTCATCACGGCCACTTCGAGTTTTTGGTGATGCCCTTTGGCCTCTCCAACGCCCCGGCGACATTCCAGGCCTTGATGAATGATGTCTTCCGACCCTACTTACGTTGGTTTGTGCTCGTTTTCTTTGATGACATTCTTATCTACAGCGCCTCTTGGGCGGAGCACCTCCAGCATGTCGCCATCATCTTCAACGAGCTTCGGGCGCATCATCTTCATCTTAAGCGCTCGAAGTGCTCGTTCGGGACACCTTCAGTCGCCTACCTCGGCCACGTTATCTCGGCCGAGGGTGTGGCCATGGATGCCGACAAGGTGGCGGCCGTTGCCGCCTGGCCTATCCCGCAGTCTCCGCGGGCTCTCCGCGGATTTCTTGGCCTTGCGGGATACTACCGGAAGTTCATCCTGGAATTTGGCCTCATCGCGGCCCCGCTCACGCGCCTCCTCCGGCGCGACGCCTTCTCTTGGGATGAGGAGGCCACTTCCGCATTCGAGGCCCTCAATGGGGCCCTTACGACGGGACACGTATTACAGATGCCGGATTTCGACATTCCCTTCACCGTCGACTGCGACGCCTCCGGTGTGGGGTTTGGTGCGGTCCTGCATCAGGGCAATGGACCCCTCGCTTTCTTCAGCCGCCCCTTTGCTGCACGCCATCTTAAGTTGGCGACGTATGAGCGTGAGCTGATTGGGTTGGTGCAGGCAGTACGCCACTGGCGGCCCTATCTTTGGGGTCGTTCTTTCCGGATCCGCACGGATCACTACAGCCTCAAGTTCATGCTGGATCAGAGGCTGTCGACGGTTCCGCAGTACCAGTGGATCAGTAAGCTCTTTGGCTTTGATTTCACTATCGAGTATCGGCCAGGACGCCTTCACACCATCGCTGACGCCCTGTCCCGGCGTGACGCCGATGTGGACGACGGCGAAGCGGACGGGGTGGCCTTCTGCATCATCACCGGGCCCTCGTTAGCCCTCTATGCCGACATCCGCCGCGCGACCGCGACCGCGGCCGACACCCTCCTCTTGCAGCAGCAGTTGGCGGCGGGTGAGCTGGACGAGCCGTGGCGCCTCGCCGATGGCCTGCTTCTCCACGGGCGCCGCGTCTTCGTCCCAGCGCACGACGATCTTCGTCAGCAGGTGCTGCATCTCGCCCACTCGGCGGGCCATGAGGGCGTGAAGAAGATGCTCCATCGACTCCGTGCCGACTTCTACATTCCAGGTGATCGTGCCCTGGTCCATGATTGGGTACGGTCTTGTGTGACGCGCCAGCACAACAAAACGGAGACACTGCGCCCAGCTGGCTTGCTTCAGCCCTTGGAGGTTCCATCTCAGGTTTGGGCGGACATCTCCATGGATTTCATCGAGGGCCTTCCCAAGGTGGGCGGCAAATCCGTCATTCTCATAGTGGTCGACCGCTTCTCCAAGTATGCTCACTTCATCGCCCTGGGCCACCCATATTCAGCGGCATCTGTGGCCCGGGCCTTCTTTGATGGCATTGTCCGTCTCCACGGGTTTCCTTCTTCGATCGTCAGTGTTCGGGATCCTGTCTTCACGGACCATGTGTGGCGCGACCTTTTCCGGCTGGCGGGCGTAAAGCTTCGCCTGAGCACTGCCTTCCACCCTCAGACAGACGGCCAGTCCGAGATCGTTAACAAGGTGATTGCCATGTATTTGCGTTGTGTTACAGGTGATCGCCCTCGTGCATGGGTGGACTGGCTCTCATGGGCGGAGTACTGCTACAACACTTCTTTTCACTCCGCCCTTCGCGCTACACCATTTGAGGTGGTGTATGGTCGGCCGCCTCCGCCGATCCTGCCTGTGGATGCGGCCTCGGCACGGACCGAGGCGGCCGGGGCTCTTCTGAAGAGCCGTGATGACATGCTTGCGGAGGTCCAGCAACGACTTCTCCAGGCCCAGCAGTTGGCCAAACGATACTATGATGGCCACCATCGCGAGGCGGAGTTCGCGGTGGGAGATTGGGTCTGGCTGCGTCTACTTCACCGCTCTACGCAGTCATTGGACCCCAGCGCCCGGAAGAAGCTCGGTCCTTGGTATGCAGGTCCCTTTGCTATCCTGGAGCGCATTGGGAAAGTGGCGTATCGTCTTCAGCTTCCGGCCGGCGCACGCATTCATGATGTCTTCCACGTCGGGCTGCTCAAGCCATTCCGCGGTGATCCACCCGCGGCACCGCTGGCCTTACCGCCGGCCTCGGACGGGCGTCTACTTCCTGCACCGGAGAAGGCACTCAAGGCCCAGCTGCGCCGCGGCGCCTGGTACGTGTTGATTCGGTGGGCTGGACTACCGGAGGAGGACGCTACTTGGGAGCAGCGCGAAGAGTTCCTCCAGCACTACCCCGACTTTCAGCTCGAGGACGAGCTGTTTGCGCAGGCGGGGAGAGATGTTATGACCGGCCAGGTCTATGGCCGCCGTGGGCCCACTGGGCAGGCTTAAGGCCCAAGTTATCTTAGGTTTATTTTCAGATTGTGGTTATATATACTAGTTGTAAAACTATTTTGAGAATCAAGCAATAAGACTATTCTATTGCCCGGCTCCCAGAGGAGCCGGAACCCTAAACCCTAGCCGCCTCCTGCTTGCGCCATCGTCTTCAACGAGCTTCAGGTCTCATCTGAATTACCTGAAGTTATTAGTCTCATCTGAATTTCGTTGGCCTTCAGGTCTCTCTCTCGTCTCAGCATATTGTGTTTTATTTGCCAGTGACAACATTCCTTACACAAATAACAACTCGACAGTTGCTTGCTGCGAAACTGACCGCATCTGGGTTTTAAATTGTTTCCTCTGCACGTTAATGTACGCCAACGAAAATTGCCCATCAACATGATTCTCATCCGTACGTGTGGAATGGTAGTGAGCATCGACAAGATTGTCCTTCCCATGCTGACCAACCCCATTACCTGATCTCAAGACTTTGCTTGGTTGCGTCAACTGATCATCTGATGCGTTCTTTTGGCACTATACTGTGGTATTCTTATTTAAATCTTGAATGGTTTATCTGCCATTTAATTATTGAAGTTAATGTACTCTACGTGTATCAGTCAAGTACTCTAAGCTACTCCCTCCGTTCTGTTTTATAATACGTTTTGGACAGTTGACATTGCACTATTTTGTGTGTTGTCTGAATTGTCTAAACGCTTTATAAAAGTGAACAGAAGGAGTAGTTGTTATTTTAAGCCTATGGTATGAATTACTACGCACTGAAGCTCAAATAATGTGGTACTCCTATAACTACTTGAAATGTGCGCCTCTATATCGGAGATTAACAGGTGCATGTTGAAAAAGATGCTGGTAGTGTTTTGGTAGACTAATACTCCCTCCGTTCCTAAATATTTGTCTTTCTAGAGATTTCAACAAGTGAATACATACGGAGCAAGATGAGTGAATCTACACTCTAAAATATGTCTATATACATCTGTATGTGGTGGTCCATTTGAAATCTCTAAAAATACAAATATTTAGGAACGGAGGGAGTATGTTTTATTATGTACACATATAGCCAAACGAAATATCAACATATAAACAGTACTACTACGGAGTGTAGCCAAACCACAGGTTTTACAAAAGTTCCACAAAAGATTCCGCTAAAACAAAAGTGAACAAGCATAAAGATCCGAAGGTGAACAAGATGCCATGGTGCGGTAGTTGTTGAGAAAAGCAAGGAAAAAGAACAGAATTCTAAGTTTAAGACACTGAGCTATCACAGAGCTCATTTAATTTGGTTCATCTAACCAGAACTACAAGCATAAAGATCCGAAGGTGAAGAACATTCACTACCCAATTTACGTTCGGTGATAAAACATGCAGCCTGTAAATAGATCGCTTCTTTACTGACCAACGTTTGTTAGTCAACTAGGGGGTTTATTCCAGGAATTAACCAACATCTAGAGCAAATTAACTGAGGAGCATATCCCCAAAGCTGGAGCGCCAAAGATAAAGCTAAAATGGCGGAAGGTTGCTGCCATACGGCATGGTGCCTCTCTGCCGACGTGGCCTTGTTCAACAGCACCAGTGGCAGGCTGCCAGCCCCTCCTCTGCAGGCCAAGACGTGGAGACCGTCATACCAACGCCCCGATTCCCAAGTCTCTCTGGTCTCTATGACACAGGGGGTGTTACCGCCCCCTCTTGGTCGACAATATTCAGGGCTATCTGAGGACAAGGAAAACAAGGGTAAATGTATCAGGCAAGGACAAACCAAACCAACCAACTATGAAATGTAGGGCAGAAGATGCTGGGAGATGAGATTATAGAACCAAGCAAATTTGGCGCCAACAACAAACCCATGAGATGTATTGGTCGCTACAGATCTTTTGATTGGAATGAAATTTGGGACGAGCATGGTTTGGAGGAACCTACTGCAATGGTTACCGTCGTTTCATTTGCCACGAGATGCGGGGGCTGGTGGCCTGGATCGAATTTTATCCACGAGCCACCGCATCGTTTCATTTTGCCAAAGTCCCCATGGAGCCGAGATCGGGGCCTCGCCTCCGCTTCTCGCGGCAACAGCTAGCTCGCCCAGGCGGCGGCGGACCGGACCGCATCAGCGCCCTACCCGACGACCTGCTACTCCTCGTCCTCGCCGGCCTCCACTGCACGCGCGCAGCTGCCCGCACCGGCGTCCTCTCACACTGGTGGGTGGTGACGCGGCCTCTGGGCCCGCCTCCACCAGATCGTCTTCCGCGACGTCGCGTTCGACTCAATCGAACCGGCGCTCAGCTGCGTCTCCCCCACGATTTCGCTCCTGGAAATCCACGTCCCCTCGTCAACTCGCCGCTGGTCTACTGACGTGGTCGACACCAACCGCGTTAACTCGCTGCTGGAGCCGGAGGAGCTCTTCTTTGACCTATCATCGGCCTTGATCAGCGATTCCTCAGTCGTCCTTCTCCCTTCCACCGTGCCACTTCCATCACATTGGGCCTTTTCGCCGACATACGCTTGCCGGCTGGCGTCGAGTTCCTCGTGCTTGAGACGCTGTACTTGGGGTCCTGCATTGACGCCCTCGATTCCTTGCTCTCCATCTGCCCGCGCCTGCGCACACTCCATCTCAGCGGTACTGTGTTGAATGAGCCCCACCTGAGAGTCAACTCCGTGTCACTGCTGGAGCTTGTCGTGGACAGCAAACGGACACACAGTGTCAACATTGTTGCGCCCCTGCTTAAGCAGCTGACCATGTCCTTCACCGCCTTGAAGGTCAGCATCATCTCCGTCCTGGCGCCTATGGTGGAGAAGGTCTCGTGGAAATGCTGCTATTCCTATGGGATCCATGCTGTTTTTGGTATTTGGAGCCTCCAGCAGGTGACTCTACAAACGGCACAGACAAGGACAGTTGCCTTTGCTGCACATTCATGCCTCTACGGTGCGTCTCCTCTCCTACTCAATTTATTGCAAGCTCTGACTAAATTAACCTCTGTTAGTGATATACATCCTGCGAACTTGTTTTTTCAGGACTCGCCTGATTTTCTTGATGAAGCGGAAGACTTTGCACACGAGGTAGAGAAGCACATGGTTGTTGTTTTCTCTGTTTTGGAGCTACATCTCACAACAGAGGGGCATGCTTTTGGAGCATTGGTGTTTCATCTCCTTGAGATGGATTGAAACTCGTACTGCTATGCGGAGGCTTAAGTTTGTCCTACGCGGAACGGTAATTCTCATCTCTGATTGCTTATCTCAACAATACATTGTGTAGTAATTGAAATTTATTTTTGGTTTTAGGTGGAAGAAGGATGCCCACCAAATTGTAAGTGTGAGGTGCCCACAAACTGGAGGTCCCAAACTATCTCCTTGATTGCTCTCCACTAGTAGAAAAGGAGGCAATGGTCCAGGCCGGTCCAGCCCATTAGTCCCGGTTCAATCCAGAACCGGGACCAATGGGGGCATCGGACCCGGTTCGTGAGCCCCGGGGGCCGGCCGGGCCACATGGGCCATTGGTCCCGGTTGGTGGGACGAACCGGGACCAATGGGCCGCACTCCTGGCCCACAACAATTGGTCCCGGTTGGTGGCTTGAACCGGGACCGAAGGCAAACCTTTAGTCCCGGTTGGTGCCACCAACCGGGACCAATGGTGGTGCCTATATATACCCACCTCGCGCAAGAGCAGAGCACACTGCTCTGTTTTTTCTGGCCGAGGGGGAGAGGGCTTGGTGCTGTTCTAGCTCACCTCCTATGCACACAAGGTGTTCGATGGAATGCCCGAGCCACACTACTTAGGGTTTCTCCTCTCCAAGCTCGACCGCCAAGCTACATTTTCCTCCATATTTGTCTAGGTTTAGCGGTCCGTCACGCCCCGTCCCCGTCTTCAACGTCGTCGATCACCCGCACCGATCTCATCGCCGGCACCACCGTGGTGAGCCTCTTGTTCTTATCTTCTTTCTGAAAGGAAAAATATTCTTATTTGTATGTTTAGATAGATATATACTTGTATAATTTTCTTACTTTTATTATTGCATCTTATATAGTGCGAACTATGTATGCTAGATGAGAACTATGTATGTACTTTGGTTTTAATGTGATGATGAACATCTATTAATTTGGTCACTTAATTATCTAATTCATGATGTTCTGTAATGATTTTTGACACACTTAATTATATATAATGCACACAGATGAACCGGCAATGGATGTACGGTTCAAGACACACCTCCGAGTACATTAAGGGCGTGCATAATTTTCTCGAAGTGGCTAGGGCAAACAAGCAGAATGGTTTTATGTGTTGTCCATGCCCTATATGTGGGAATACGAAGTCTTACTCTGACCGGAAAATCCTCCACACCCACCTGCTTTACAAGGGTTTCATGCCACACTATAATGTTTGGACGAGGCACGGAGAAATAGGGGTTATGATGGAAGACGGCGAAGAAGAAGAGTACGATGAGAACTATGTGCCCCCTGAATACGGTGATGCTCCAGAAGATCAAGAGGAACCAGACGATGTGCATGATGATGCTGCAACGGGCGAAGCTGCTGAAGATCAAGAGGAACCAGACGATGTGCCCGATGATGATGATCTCCGCCGGGTCATTGTCGATGCAAGGACGCAATGCGAAAGTCAAAAGGAGAAGCTGAAGTTCGATCGCATGCTAGAGGACCACAAAAAAGGGTTGTACCCCAATTGCGAAGATGGCAACACAAAGCTCGGTACCGTCTTCGAATTGCTGCAGTGGAAGGCGAGAATGCTTGTGCTCGACAAAGGATTTGAGAAGCTACTTAAAATATTGAAGAAGAAGCTTCCAAAGGATAACGAATTGCCCGACAAAGACATATGCAGCAAAGAAGGTCGATGCCCTCTAGGATTGGAGGTGCGAAGATACATGCATGCCCTAATGATCTGCATCCTCTACATGGTGCGTATAAGGATCTGAACGCATGCCCGGTATCGGTGCATTACGGTATAAGATCGACGAGATGACCTCGGTGATGTTGACGGCGAGCCCCCAGAGTGGGTTCTGCGAAGGTGATGTGGTATGCTCCTATAATACCACGGTTGAAACGTCTGTTCAGAAACGGAGAGCATGCCAAGTTGATGCGATGGCACAGTGAGGACCGTAAGAAAGACGGGAAGTTGAGAGCACCCGCTGACGGGTCGCAGTGGAGAAAAATCAAGAGAAAGTATTTGGATGAGTTTGCAAGTGAGCCAAGGAACGTATGGTTTGCTTTAAGCGCGGATGGCATTAATCCTTTCGGGGAGCAGAGCAGCAATCACAGCACCTGGCCCGTGACTCTATGTATGTATAACCTTCCTCCTTGGATGTGCATGAAGCGGAAGTTCATTATGATGCAGTTCTCATCCAAGGCCCTAAGCAACCAGCAATGACATTGATGTGTACTTAAGGCCATTATTTGAAGAACTTTTACAGCTGTGGAATGGAAACGGTGTGCGTCGTGGGATGAGCACAAACAGGAGGAATTTAACCTAAAGGCGTTGCTGTTCGTGACCATCAACGATTGGCCCGCTCTCAAGAACCTTCGGGACGGACAAACAAGGGATACCATGCATGCACGCACTGTTTACTTGACACCGATAGTATATACCGCAAGCTGCGGGAAGAATGTGTACACAGGCCATCGCCGATTTCTTCCGACCAACCATCAATGTCGAAAGAAAGGCAAGCATTTGAAGGCGAGGCAGATCACCGGAAGAAGCCCGCCATGCGTGGCGGTGATCACGTACTTGCTATGGTCAATGATTTACACGTAATCTTTGGAAAGGGTCCCGCGGACTAGCTGTTCCGAGTGACGCCGAGGGACACGCACCCATGTGGAAGAAGAAATCTATATTTTGGGACCTACCCTACTGGAAAGACCTAGAGGTCCGCTCTTCGATCGACGTGATGCACGTGACGAAGAACCTTTGCGTGAACCTGCTAGGCTTCTTGGGCGTGTATGGGAGGACAAAAGATACAGCTGAGGCACGGGAGGACCTGCAACGTTTGCACGAAAAAGACGGCATGCCTCCAAAGCATTATGAAGGTCCTGCCAGCTATGCTCTTACCAAAGAAGAGAAGGAAATCTTCTTTGAATGCCTGCTTAGTATGAAGGTCCCGACTGGCTTCTCGTGAATATAAAAGGAATAATAAATATGACAGAGAAAAAGTTTCAGAACCTAAAGTCTCATGACTGCCACGTGATTATGACGCAACTGCTTCCGTTTGCATTGAGGGGGCTTCTACCGGAAAACTTCCGATTAGCCATTGTGAAGCAATGTGCATTCGTCAATGCAATATCTCAGAAGGTGATCGATCCAGAAATCGTACCAAGGCTAAGCAGTGATGTGGTGCAATGTCTTGTCAGTTTTGAGCTGGTGTTCCCACCATCCTTCTTCAATATCATGACGCACGTTCTAGTTCATCTAGTTGACGAGATTGTCATTCCGGGCCCCGTATTTCTACACAATATGTACCCCTTTGAGAGGTTCATGGGAGTCCTAAAGAAATATGTCCGTAACCGCGCTAGGCCAGAAGGAAGCATCTCCATGGGCCATCAAACAGAGGATGTCATCGGGTTTTGTGTTGACTTCATTCCTGGCGTTAAGAAGATAGGTCTCCCTAAATCACGGTATGAGGGGAGACTGACCGAAAAAACACGCTTGGAAAGGACTCAATAATATGCAGGACGGATATTCTTGGTCTCAAGCCCACTACACAGTTTCTACGAACTCTACCTTGGTGACCCCATATGTCGATGAACACAAGAACGATCTGCGCTTCAAACACCCGGCAAAGGCGACGATCGGATTACATGTGAACACATCAGACTTTCAGCAGTTGGTTGGAAGCACGTGTCGAGGTGACAACACTGTTTGTGATGAGCTGTACTTGTTATCCAGGGGACCATCTTTGACTGTATTGATTTGGAAAGGATACGAGATAAATGGGAATACATTTTACACGATTGACCAAGATCAAAAGAGCACCAACCAAAATAGCGATGTCCGCTTTGATGCAACAACCGAGAGGGGAAAGGACACATATTATGGTTACATAGTGGACATATGGGAACTTGACTACGGACATGATTTTAAGGTCCCTTTGTTTAAGTGCAAATGGGTCAATCTGTCAGGAGGCGGGTACGTGTAGACCCACAGTACGGAATGACAACAATGGATCTGAAAAATCTTGGGTACACTGACGAACCGTTCGTCCTAGCCAATGATGTGGCACAGGTTATCTATGTGAAGGACATGTCCAGTAGACCGAGAAAGAGAAAAGATAAGGAAGCAAATACATCATACGATGAGCCAAAGCGCCACATAGTTCTTTTCAGAAAAAGGGACATCGTGGGAGTGGAGGACAAGACAGATATGTCGAAGATTATGAAAAGTTTCATGAAATTCCTCCCTTTAAAGTCAAGGCTGACCCCACATCCCGATAAACGATGAAGATTATCCATGGTTACGGCGCAATAAGCAAATGACACAAGCGAAGAAAAAGTGAAGACTTTCTCCATAACTATTATGATGATACCATGCCAACTTTGTAAATCGATTTAGTATGATACCATTGTTCGTTTTGTACATGCACATGCTATGTGTGGGTCAATTTATGATACCATGCCAACTTTCAACTTTTTCAGAGTTCATTTGAAATGCTTTAATGTCTTATGGTTCGGCCCTCGTAATAATTAAAAATAGCAACCATAAGTATTATGTTGTAAGTAGAAACCAAATAAAATAAATAAAGAAAAAAAGAAAACAAAAAAAAGTGGTTTCAAATTTGAAAAGTAATGGCACTAACAGAAAGTTTATAATTTTCCTAAAACTAAAAGCAAAAAGAATTAAAAAATAAAGCAAAAAATAAAAGAAAATAAATAATGCAGAAAACAAAACAAAAAACAACAATAAGTATTTTGTTGTAAGTAGAAACAAAATAAAATAAATAAAGCAAGAAAGAAAACAAAAAAGTGTTTTCAAATTTGAAAAGTAATGACACTAACAGAAAGTTTATAATTTTCCTAAAACTAGAAGCAAAAAAAATTAAAAAATAAAGCAAAAAACAAAAGAAAATAAATAATGCAGAAAACAAAACAAAAAAAACAACAATAAGTATTTTGTTGTAAGTAGAAATAAAATAAAATAAATAAAGCAAGAAAGAAAACAAAAAAAAGTGTTTTCAAATTTGAAAGGTAATGGCACTAACAGAAAATTTATAATTTTCCTAAAACTAAAAGCAAAAAGAATTAAAAAATAAAGCAAAAAACAAAAGAAAATAAATAATGCAGAAAACAAAACAAAAAATGGAAAAAAAAATAGCAACAATAAGTAAAGAAAACAAAAAACAAAAAAAAGTGCCACCTACTGGGCCCCCACGGCCTGAATACGACTTGAATCCCTAATTTGGGCCAGGATTCAGGCCCGCAGAAGGCCCAGAAGGCCCATCTGGCAAAGCACTAGCAAGTAGGCCCATAAGCCTGCAGTAGAGAGGAGTTCAAGAGGGGAGCGGTAGTGGGGCTTATAAACCACTGCGTTCCCCTCTCAACTAGCGAGGTGGGACTAAACTTTGGCCCCGATGCGGGCAGCACAGGGGCCTTTGGTCCCGGTTGGTGGCACCAACCGGGACTATAGGAGTGAGTCGGTTGGTGCCACCAACCGGGACCAAAGGCCGCAGCTTCCCGCCCTTTGGGCTGCCGAAAAAGAGGCCTTTGGTCCCGGTTGGTGGCACCAACCGGGACTAAAGGGGGCATTAGTCCCGGTTGGTGCCACCAACCGGGACCAATGCTCCTTGTATATAAGTAGCACTTCGCAGTTTTGCAGAGTTCATCGCCACCAGTTGCCCCCGACGACGCCGAACACATCGACGCCGCCAGGCTGCCCCGACGCCGCCCGCCGCCGCCGCCGCCCGCGCCCGTCGTCGTCGCCGTCCTCCCGAGCCAAGGCCGTCCTCCCGAGCCAAGCACCCGCCGTCGTCGCCGCCAGCTCACGCCGCCGCCGCCGCCGCCCAGCCCCGAGCCCCGCCCCATCGCTGTCGCCCGCCCACAAGCCGCCACCACGCCGTGGGCGCCACACAAGACCGGCTCTATTTTTTCTTTCATTTTTATTAGTTTTATTTTTTTGTTCAATGTATATATATATGTGTATGTATGTGGCTATATATATATGCGGCTCTGTTTTTTTTCATTTTTATTAGTTTAGTTTTTTTGTTCAGATTATGTTTTTGTTGATATATGTATTTATTGTTCATATGTGTATATGTGTATGTATGTGGCTATGTGTATGTAATGTTTAAAATTGTTCAGATTATGTTTTTGTTGATATATGTATTTATTGTTCATATGTGTATTAATGTTTTCATATATGCAAAAGATAGATTTTAGAAAAGTTAGGTTTTTTTCCTGTTCATAGATTTTTTTGTTGATATTAATTATTGTAGAATATGCAAATGTTTGTATATTCATATGAACAATGCATTAGGCAAAACCTTTGTTTTTTTCGAAATTTTCTATTTGAACATTTTTTTAAAACAAGCAATACTAAAAGAATGAGAGGAAAAAGGAAAATAAGAAGAGGAAGAAAGGAGAAAAAGAGGAGAGGAAGAAGAGGACAAATAAATAAGAAGAGGAAAAAGAAGAAAAGAAGAGGAGAAGAAGAAGGAATAGAGGAGAAAGAAGAAATTCTATTTTTTCTTCTTCTCCTCTAATCCTTTCTTCTTCTCCTCTTTTTTTCTTCTTTTACTTCTTCTTCTTCTTCCTTCTTCCTTCTTCCTCTTTTCTTCCTTTTCCTTAATTATTTTCCTTTCTCGAGGGAGAAGAAGAAAAAGAATAGGAGAAGAAGAAAGAAAGGAAAGGAGAAAGAAGAAACTTCAACACGAGGCGGTGGTACCGATACCCCCTCCCCGATAACATTGTTTTCCCATGTATATGTATGTCGCGTCGTTGTCGATATAACCCCCTCTAGATACAACTGCAGCACCCCCCTCGGCCCTCTCGCTCGACCAAAACTCTCGAGGACACCCAAACCCTAGAGAGAAAACGATGTTGCAGGTCTCCTACGTACCCCCTCCCGCCGCGCCCCTACCCGACAAATTATACTCTCTCGAGGCCACCCAAATTTATCAAGTTAAAAGAGCGTTATCGTCGAGGCCACCCCAAACCCTTGAAGCTTTGTGTCGAGGCGACCCCAAACCCTAGAGAAGCAGCGTTGAGGCCACTAACATGATTCCTTATTGTGATTAGCTAGTGTAGGATCGAAAGTATGTCTAGAGGGGGGGGGGTGATTAGACTACTTTACAAGATAAAAATTCTGCCTTTTGACAAAGAACAGTTTTTGGCAGATTCACAATTATGATCAAGTCAAGCATCACCCTACACATGCAATTCTAGAGTATAGGCAGCGGAAAGTAAATTGCACATGTAGTAAAGAGAGGTGGAGAAGAGCAAACGCAATTTTGGAGACGCGGTGATTTTTCTCGTGGTTCCGATAGGTGGTGCTATCGTACTTCCACGTTGATGGAGACTTCAACCCACGGAGGGTAACGGCTGCGAGAGTCCACGGAGGGCTCCACCCACGAAGGGTCCACGAAGAAGCAACCTTGTCCATTCCATCATGGCCTACGCCCACGGAGGGCTAGCCTTACTCGGGGTAGATCTTCACGAAGTAGGCGATCTCCTTGCCCTTACAAACTTCTTGGTTCAACTCCACATCTCGATGACGGAGGCTCCCAAGCGACACCTAACCAATCTAGGAGGCACCACCTCCAAAAGGTAATAGATGTTGTAGATGATGATGAACTCCTTGCTCTTGTGCTTCAAATGATAATCTCCCCAACACTCAACTCTCCTCACCGATTTGGCTGTGGTGGAAGAAAGGATTGAGTGGAAAGCAACTTGGGAAGGCTAGAGATCAAGCTTCATATGGTGGGAGTGGAGCAACTTGATCTCAACACAAGGGTAGGTAGTTCTCTTCTCGAAATGTAAGGTAGGAGTGGTAGTTCTTTCGATGGCTCGCTCCACTAATGAAGAGGGGTGGAGGGGTATAAATAGCCTCCACACAAAATCCAACCGTTACACACATTTGAGCAATCTCGGTGGGACCAAGTGGACAACTCGGTGAGACCGATAGTTCAAATAATGTGAACGTTGGGATTTTCGTGGGACCGAATATACAATCTCGGTTAGTCCGATTCGTGCAATGACAAGAGCAAGCCAGTTTCGGTGGGACCGACTTCATCATCTCGGTGACACCGATTTGATGATGTATGTTCTGAAGCTTGGCAACTCATGTTTCGTGAGACCGAGTTCGAATCGGAAAATCCGAGTTTACTAGGGTTTGGCTTATGGCTGAGGTGGTTCATCTCGGTGTGACTGAGTTTGGAATATCGGTGGGACCGAGACTACTTATGAGTGTCTATGGCACTGAAAGTTGCTGATAGTTTAAGAGATGTATCACTAAGCACTTGAGCAACCAGATCATCATCATAACCTCATCCCCTTTTAATAGTATTGGCTTTTCCTATGGACTCAATGTGATCCTGGATCACTAAACCAAAAATGGAGTCTTGAGCTTTTGCCAATGCTTGCCTTAGCATTTTGAGGGGTCCACTTATTCAGTCCTTGCCATACCCATATCACTGAACTCTCTGAAATGATTGTCAAGTAACTATTAGTTCAATGATATATATGTTGTTATTAATTACCAAAACCACCCGGGGATTAGTTGCATTTTCAATCTCCCCCTTTTTGGTAATTGATGACAACATATAGATCAAAGCTTCGACAAAGGATATAATCAATGAATAATATCGTCGCTTTGAGAAGTATGTGATAAGTAAGAGCTCCCCCTAAATTTGTGCATTATTTAAGATTTGCGTTTGAATGCAAATGCACAATCGATTAGGATCATGGGTCACTCTTCCGTGTCACATACATCTTGGTGGAGCGCACAAAATGATAAGAATGAACAGCATGCACCCAATCACCAAGACATGAGTAAATGGTCATACGAGATAGGAATGGCATATGATAAGCATTAAGCACACATTAAAGCATAGTACGACCAAGCACTCATTAAGGTAGAATCAAACGGAGTATCAAACACATCAATGTCTCGAAAACCAAAAGTATCTCAAAGAAACCGCAAAAGAACGAAAGAGCAAAAGCGACAACAAGACTCTCTCTCTCGAAGCCCTATGATCTATACAATTTCTCCCCTTTGGCAACAAGTTACCAAAAGTTCAAAAGCATAGAGCTAAGCGCCACTTTGTGGACTCTGTGGCGGCTCCGTCTGGGTTGATGTCGGAGTGGATATGATAGCATCGGCGAAGACTTCAAATTGATGTCTCAGGCCGGAGGAGTGGTCACCGAGCTGGAGTTGGAGTAATCTTTGAACTGTGGAGGTGCTGGCTGTAGTCCTGGTGTCACCACTAGAATAGCAGCTGATCGGGGTCCTTTAGGAACCGGAGCAAGATGTCGATGAAAATCTGGACTAAGTCATCCTGCAACTCGGCATAAGCTCTTCCTTCTCCCGCTTTGCTTCCTCAATGTCTGCCTCGAGCTTGTTGGCGGTCACTTGTACTTCATCGGCTTCACGCCCGGCGTGGATCTTGTCCTCAACAATCCTCTCTAAGCTCTCCCGAGACTGCTCAATGCTGGCCAGCGTTGTTCAATCCTTTGAGTAGCTTCAAGTATTTGCTCTCCAAACTCTTTGGTTTAGCTGCTGCTTCTGCTGCTTCCTTGTCGCCTTTGGCTTCGAGGAGTAGGCTGGGGTGCTTCCTCATCCTCATCCTCTCTCGCTGCATCATGCACTATCCTCTTTCTCTTGGAGGTTTTCTTCACTTTGCTTGCAGCTGCCTCTCCCAAATTCAGCTTCTTAGCAACAGTTGACTGCTTGACTTTGTTGGTGCCCTTCTTATATTGTCGACCTTGTTGCTCTTTGGCAACAACCTTTCTTTAGGCTTTGAGGTCACCTCTTCCTCAACAACAAAATCTGAATCCTCATCATCTGAATTCCTCTTCTTTCTAGCTCGGTGGCTGCAGGAGGCATGCCACTTGTTGTACTCCTCTCACCATCATCGATGAGCTACTAGGATCGGGACTAGTGCCTGCCTCGAATGTCTCGCAATGGGTGTCTCGACCTGTTCTCACCGCCACCGCATCCGACATGGCTGACAACCTGTGAATAGATAAGGTGTAGGCAGAGAAGAAGAGTCATCACAAACTGCAGAAGTTTTTGCAAAAAAATGAGTTCAAATTCTAGTATTAAGTTTTCACAGAAGACATTTCGGTCGACCGAGTTTAAGGTTCGTGAATCAAGTGTTAAACAGAGCTTGGCACACCACTTTCGGTTTGACCGAAGTGGGTTTCGTCCCGCCGAAAACACTAGGGTTTCACAGAATCTTCATTTCGGTCACACCGATTTTGCACAACTCGGTTGGACCGAAGGGTGCAAAGGTAATGGCTATAGGCCAAATCGGTCATACCGAATATATAAAATCGGTCTCACCGAGATGTGTTCCATGAAACCTAACCCTAAAACTTTTACTCGAATCTAGTTCAAACGAACTAATCTGGTGTGCAGGAGGATTTCAATCGTGGCAAGATACTAGGCAATCCAAACGTGCATTGAATCGGAGATGGGAGCACGAGTGGAATCAAAACTCACCCTAACTTGGTGGAGTTTTTCTACGGCGGCAACGGCTCAGAGGAGATGTCCGTTGACGGCGACGGAGACCTGCGGCGAGGGCGCACAGGCGACGACGGCGACGATCCGGAGACCAAGGCGACGGCAGCAAGGGGTGTGGGGGCGAAACGTTTGAAGGAGGAATCAACGCGCGCGGCCCTCGGAATATATACCCCTTCGCTGTCGGTGGGACCGAGTTGTAAAACTCGGTGGCACCGAGATGGATAACTGCTAGGCAGTTATGCACTTCGGTCACGCCGAAAATCACAACTCGGTTTCACCGAGATGAAAACCTAGATCAGTCTAAATGCTTTCGGTTCGACCGAGTTTGAGTGAGTTGGTCTGACCGAAATCAATTAGAAGGTTTTGGAAATTAGCCCTTGACGGATCGGTGGCTCCGAGTGCTCCTCACCCGGAGGGTCCAAAATGACTTGTTCAAAATTTGTGATGTAAGCATGAATAGAATTTGAGACAAGAAAGCATAGATAGCTAGGGGAGGTACTTAGGCATTCTTGTCCATCCATTTGGTCAAAAAATCAAAACGACCAAAACAACAAATGGATGTCCTCGAATGGATAAAATCATGCATCCAACATGCTCACACAATAAGATAGCAAATGAAATATGTGTCAAACATGCACAACTAAAACTCTAGCGACTAACACACAATTTGTCGATGACTAGGTCATCTTTATATGAGTATATTGACTTAGGAGCCAAATGAGAACATTTGATCATAGGTCATACTCATCGCTTAAGCACAAGTGGGGTTACCACTTTTACATAAAGCATTGATGTGTTCACATCATTTGAAGATGCTTTAGCTCAATTTTTAGAGCAAAGCTCCCCTAGATGTGAGAACCCCTTTAAAGGGTCAAACTAACCTTGGGTTGTCGAGAAGACTTCATGTAGATGTTGAAGATGTGGATACTCAATGTTGATGGAGATCATCAAGAGTTGGGAGCTATCCTTTGATTCGGGCACTTTCAATACCTACATGGGTTAGTCCCACAAGGAACAAACAAGGATATCCATGGACATAGATTGAAGTTCACAATAGATGATGTCCATGAAAGCAATGATTACCTTGTCCCTTGACTTACCAACAAGAGGGTTTGTGACTCCATGAACTAGTGCACGATGTGGAAGTTGATTGCACAAGTTTTTGCCAAAATGAATGTGAGTGAAGTATGTTGGCGGAGTCACCCTCAAGAACTTTCTAGTTCTTCTTCTTCGGATCCACATCATCTTGATGGGAATCCTTGGGGTTGTAGTTGAGCTTGACAAAGTAGAACTTGACGCTTCCTTGGGAACCCACTTGACCATGGCTTGAGGTGCTTCAACAAATGCATCAATCTCCTCTTGAAGCTTGTCCTTGCCTTTTAGCTTGTGGTCTTGTGGTGGAAGGTCATCTTGAGCTTGTTCCACATTGGAAGAAGTAGGATCATACTTCTCCTTTTGAGGAACAAACTGTGGAGTAGGATATTGACCTTCTTCCCATTCAACACCTTTGGCGTTGAACTTTCGCTCAAAACCAATTCCTTGATTCTTCCGGTGCCTTCCTTGCTTAAGTAACAATTTCTCAAAGTTCTTGCTTCCGCAAGGCTCTTGTAGACACCTTTCTCTATGATCCCTTTCAATAAACTATTTTCTTGCTCAAGTGTAACTTGGCTTGAAACATTGTTAGTGGAATCAAGAGAACTACTAGAAGCAACAACATTGGATTTAGCATGGTTATTGTTACTGCTAGAGGAAGAATTTTTCTTATGCTTGTCATGCTTAGTCTTAATGGGTGGCAAGAGATTAGACAAGAGAAGTCGTTTGGCAAGATATGAAGAACTCTTCTTTCGAAGATCGTCATTGATTGCTTTTAGAAACTCATGTTCTTGCTCTAGAGTGAGCTTCTCGAAGCATAGCTTCTCATGAGATCTTAGGAGCTCTCTATGATCTTCTTGAGTTGTTTCATGACCTAACTTAAGAGTGTTTAGTTCTTTAGTTAGACGCTCAATCTCCTTCATAGCATTGTCATTCGACTCTTCTCGACTATAAAGACTACTAGCATGTTCATCGTTACTAGGCTCATTTGGATTTATCAAGCAAGAGCTCATCTTCACCAAGCAAGTCATCCTCATCACTATTGAAGTCAATGAATTCAGGTGTGATACCTTGGGGTCTTTAGCCATGAAGCATCTTCCAATTCCCTCATTTGGTGAATCAAATAAGTCGAGGAGTTGGAGTTGGATGATATGAGAGCAAGACCGGCAACACCTTCATCTTGACTGTAGTCGGAGTTGGAGTGATAGCTTCCTTCGGATTGATTGTCGGAGTCGGAGCCGGAGACCCATTCACCTACATGAGCTTGATGTTTTCTTCTTGTGTAGCTCCTTGATGACTTGTCTTTCCTCTCCGAATCCTTGCTTCTCCGAGAGGGTCTTCGCTCATAACGATCATCTCTGCTCCTTCTCTCTTTCGAGGTGACTCATCTCTTGAGCTTCTTCTTCTTGGAGATTCTTCTCTTCTCTTGTGGGGAGCCGACACTCATTTGAGTAGTGTCCGGTCTTCCACAATTGTAGCAGATTTCAATCACGACTAGAAGATCTCTTTTCATCATATGATCTAGACTTTGAGCTTCTCTCTTTGCCTCTATTCTTGTAGAATTTGTTGAAGTTCTTGACCATTAGGCTTATCTCTTCATTGGAAACTAACTTGTCACTTGAGGTTGTGGGAGCATCACTTGTAGCTTTGTAAGCACCACTTGACTTGTTGTGAAGCTCTTCCTTATCCTTAAGTGTCATCTCATGAGCAACAATTCTTCCAATGACTTCGTTGGCTTGAGATTCTTGTAGTTTGGCATCATTTGGATCAAAGTGCACACGGTGTCATACTTTCCATCCAAAGCTCTGAGAATCTTCTTGATGATGAATCGGTCGGTCATTTCTTCGCTTCCTAAGCCGGCAATCTCATTTGTGATGAGAGCAAGCCTAGAGTACATTTCAGCGACTCCTTCACCATCCTTTATCTTGAACTTGTCAAGTTGACCTTGAAGAATATCTAGCTTTGATTCCTTCACGGACTCGGTACCTTCGTGCATTTCAACCAAAGTATCCCAAATCTCTTTTGCATTCTCAAGACGGCTGATTTTGTTGAACTCCTCGGGACACAAGGCATTGAAGAGAATGTCACAAGCTTGAGCATTGTTTTGCAACATCCGCAATTCTTCCGTGTAGCCGCGATCCGAACTTTTCCTTCCTCAAGAATTCACCTTGCATACCAACACAAATAATGCCCCATGCGGTTGGGTTATGACCAAGAATATGCATTTTCATTTTATGCTTCCAACTAGCAAAATTTGTACCATCAAAGAAAGGACCTCTACGAAAATTACCCTCACTAGACGCCATACTCTCCTAGGTTGTGAAACCAAGCTTATGGAGTCCAATGCAATGGAAACCAATACAATGGAGACCAAAGCTCTGATACCACTTGTAGGATCGAAAGTATGTCTAGAGGGGGGGTGATTAGACTACTTTACAAGATAAAAATTCTGCCTTTTGACAAAGAACAGTTTTTGGCAGATTCACAATTATGATCAAGTCAAGCATCACCCTACACATGCAATTCTAGAGTATAGGCAGCGGAAAGTAAATTGCACATGTAGTAAAGAGAGGTGGAGAAGAGCAAACGCAATTTTGGAGACGCGGTGATTTTTCTCGTGGTTCCGATAGGTGGTGCTATCGCATTTCCACGCTGATGGAGACTTCAACCCACGGAGGGTAACGGCTGCGAGAGTCCACGGAGGGCTCCACCCACGAAGGGTCCACGAAGAAGCAACCTTGTCCATTCCATCATGGCCTCACGCCCACGGAGGGCTAGTCTTACTCGGGTAGATCTTCACGGTAGGCGATCTCCTTGCCCTTACAAACTTCTTGGTTCAACTCCACATCTCGATGACGGAGGCTCCCAAGCGACACCTAACCAATCTAGGAGGCACCACCTCCAAAAGGTAATAGATGTTGTATATGATGATGAACTCCTTGCTCTTGTGCTTCAAATGATAATCTCCCCAACACTCAACTCTCCTCACCGATTTGGCTGTGGTGGAAGAAAGGATTGAGTGGAAAGCAACTTGGGAAGGCTAGAGATCAAGCTTCATATGGTGGGGGTGGAGCAACTTGATCTCAACACAAGGGTAGGTAGTTCTCTTCTCGTAAATGTAAGGTAGGAGTGGTAGTTCTTTCGATGGCTCTCTCCACGAATGAAGAGGGGTGGAGGGGTATAAATAGCCTCCACACAAAATCCAACCGCTACACACATTTGAGCAATCTCGGTGGGACCAAGTGGACAACTCGGTGAGACCGATAGTTCAAATAATGTGAACGTTGGGATTTTCGGTGGGACCGAATATACAATCTCGGTTAGTCCGATTCGTGCAATGACAAGAGCAAGCCAGTTTCGGTGGGACCGACTTCATCATCTCGGTGACACCGATTTGATGACAGAAGGTTACAGAAGCTTGGCAACTCATGTTTCGGTGAGACCGAGTTCAGAATCGGAAAATCCGAGTTTACTAGGGTTTGGCTTATGGCTGAGGTGGTTCATCTCGGTGTGACTGAGTTTGGAATATCGGTGGGACCGAGACTACTTATGAGTGTCTATGGCAGTGAAAGTTGCAGATAGTTTAGGAGATGTATCACTAAGCACTTGAGCAACCAGATCATCATCATAACCTCATCCCCTTTTAATAGTATTGGCTATTCCTATGGACTCAATGTGATCTTGGATCACTAAACCAAAAATGGAGTCTTGAGCTTTTGCCAATGCTTGCCTTAGCATTTTGAGGGGTCCACTTCTTCAGTCCTTGCCATACCCATATCACTGAACTCTCTGAAATGATTCTCAAGTAACTATTAGTTCAATGATATATATGTTGTTATTAATTACCAAAACCACCCGGGGATTAGTTGCACTTTCAGCTAGCTAGTTCTACGTTTGCCACTATGTACCATGTTTGAATAATAATTGACATGTTGTCAATATTTGCAGAAACTATGGAGCACTCCTGAGACGAAGAAACAGAAGCGATGTTGGGGGAAATAATCGCAAATGGAAGTGATGATGTTGCGTCATTTCTCATCGACACCGTTGGTCAGCTGGATGAAGAAGAGGGCTATGATTATGATGGCTTCGACCCATTAATGCCGGTACAAGAGGAGGACTATGTTCATGATGGCTCCGGTGACACAATGGAGGTACAAGACGAAGGAGACCGTGCTGAATGCTCCGGTCACCGAACCGAGTCCGGCCAGGTATATATATATATTAGTTAAGCCCGTGCTGACAAATTAATTGATGGATCCATTGTTTTGGTACATGTACACATATTAATTACTGTCGTCTTTCTTCCTTATAATTTCTAGCCCTCCGGATCGAGCACAACTTCGGTAAGGAGACGAGGCCCGAAGAAAAAGTTGAGCTCAGATGAAAAGTTTGAGATCATAGAAATCGCGCCCGACAGCAAACCGATTGAACCCATCCGGACAAAGAAGGCATTTTCTGCTCAGTGCGGGGTTCTTGTTAGGGACAGGATCCCAATCAGCATTAAGCAATGGTATAAGCCTGCTAAGGATGAAGACGCTGAGGTGTCTTATGTCAATCATATGCAGAAAGAAGATCTTTGGAATGAGCTGAAGGCAAATTTCACCTTACCGCCAGAGGAGGATCCGGAGAAGCCGCTTAAAGAGCAATTAATCAAGTCTTGTGCTCTTAAAAGATGTCGTGCCTAATGAGGAGGTGGAGGAAAGAGCTGAACCAGTTTGTCAAGAAAAAGAGACACCAGAATTCATCGGCAAATATGAGAAGATCAAAGATCATCGCCCGCATTTGTGGCCCACAAGACATCGGAAAAGAGTAAGAAGATGTCGGAGACAAACAAGAAAAATGCTGCGAAGAAGAAGCTTCACCATCGCACGGGTCGTGGCTACCTCAAAGCCCGCCTAAGTGGTCCAAGGCTGAGCATGATCTGCTTGAAAAGGGATCGAACCGAGACAATGCGCCGCCGACCGCTGCGGACTTGGTTCTTCGGCTGGCGGAACCTTGGACCTATAATAGGCAATGTCGATGGACGGACGAGGAACTGCAAACACCACCAAGAACCTTCGACACTATATCGATGCAGCAGCGCGAGGGACGCTCCTTCCAAACAGGAGAAGGACGAGCTCACAATGGCCCTTGGGAATCCCGAGCACCCCGGACGGACACGAGGCACGCCAGCTCCCTTCCGTGGAAGGTTGGTTTTCCGGACGCAGGGGTTACAAAACCCACGAGAGGAGGAAGAAACTAGAGCAGACCAAATGCAGCGCTGCTTGGAAGGGTAATGGGGCTAGAGGATCGAGAAGAGGAACGAGAAGCAGCAGATCGCAACAAACGACATGCCAAGCTTCCCCGGTTACCCCGCCATCTCAGCGGAGAAGCAGCGTTGCTTCCACCGAGCTGCTTCAGCCGGAGCATTTCTTGACGGCTCTCGCCAGCTATCCGTGGATGGTATCACGAGTCTCAAAATTGCCACATTATGGCGCGATGCATGAATTTGAAGGTCAAGGCGGCTGTTGGCCAAGTTTATCCTAGTGGACCCGCACAACTTATCACCGCCACCGATTCCGTATGATTTGCTAAGGTGATGGTGGATGAAATAACAGAGGGATTTGAGGACCTCGCGCTTGAGCACCCTACCGGTGAAGGGGAGACTAGGCTGGGTTCTGCTCTGAAGCCTCCATGCCTATGGCGGAAGGAGCTCATCGACCTTCTGAACTGGACGCCTCCGCCTCCTCCTCCTCCTCCGGCGAGTCAGGGCACTCCGTCTCCTCCACCGCCTCCTCCTCCGGCGAGTGACGATCAGGGCACGCGTGGCGGCACTCAGCCTCCTCCTCCGGTGAGTGACGATCAGGGCACGCGTGGCGGCACTCCGCCTCCTTCTCCGCGCGTGGCGGCACTCCGCCTCCTCCTTCTCCGCCTCGCCAGAAGGGCGGAAGAGACCCCGCCGCCCGGCTGCTCCGACGCGTCAGTAGTCCTTCTCCTCCGCCTGTAAGCAAGCACGAAGAAGACAGACGCCGCAGCCGCTCCGTCTGCTCCGTGTCTAGCAGCACAAGAAGAGAGAGGCAATACAGATACGGTCCACCTCTAAAGCCTATAGAGAAGTTACCGTACGAGAGGACCAAGGAGGAAAACGATACGATCGTGCAGGCCCAAGTGAATGAGTTCTTTGAAGGTGAAAGCAAAGATACATCCACCTCCGGAGGAGAAGGTAGATCCGTGAAAGCAAAGCGCACTCGATGCCCCGAGGAAACCACCAAAGTCTCCGCCGAGAACCAACTATGAGCGCACATCGAATGTACATATCTCCAAGCCAAGCGGTCGGGAACTACTGTCAGTGATAAAAGGTCAAAAGAACAACGAGCAAAGGGGAAAAAATTGCCCAGCTCGGCGAACAAGCACAGCAATCGTGCCCCCCGCTCAATGTGTCTAATCCTCCGGGGACGGTGGCCGGTTATGGCAATCTTGAAGATTACCTACCTGACGATGTACTTCCTGATTTCATGGAGGTGGACTTATTCAGATACGAGTACGGGAAGCCTCTCGTCAAAGATGAAAAGTCTCTGACAACAATGATGCGAAGATTTCATAGTTGGTACATGAAAACCTGCAGAGAGTCTGAGGGGACGAACACTTTGTATCTGAAAATTAAAGAGGAGCACGACCTCGTTTCAAATGATGTGTTGTCTATTCCATTTGAAGAGTTCTTCGAGTTCTTCAATCAAAAGGCCCTGGATAAATTAATGGTCTTTTGCTACTGCCTGTAAGTACTATTTCTGTCATTAGTCTGTATATATAGCTCGGCTCTTTCATTGCATGTATTTATAATTAATTATCCTCAATATATTATGCAGATTGAAGATCGTCGAGTGCAAAAAAATGAAATCTATGATATTGGGTTCATTAACACAAATATCATAGATGTATTTCTGGTTAAAAAGCGCGTCGAAGAGGCCGAGGACAACTTGCTACAATCATTGATCAAAAATCAAAACAAAGATACCATACTCTTTCCTTACAACGGCCCGTGAGTGTTACTGTCATGTGGATATTCGGTTTTCCTTATTACTCGAGCGAGGTTAATGTAATTGATGAGTTATGCATGCGTGCAGGTACCACTATATTCTTCTGGAGATTAAGCTTGAGCGTGGACTAGTAACCGTCTTAGACTCCAGACGGAAAGATCCCAGCACCTATGCGGACATGACTGAAATGCTCAGCAAGTAAGTTCAATCGACCATTATCGCACCATATCGGCAACTTTTTGTTCATTTCCTGATATCTCAAGTAATAATTATTATTTTCTTTGTCTTGCAAGGTTTGGAAATAGTTCACCGCACAAGCTCCGGGACTGCCGAAGGAGCTGCGATATACATACCCGAAATTAAGTACTACTGCCTAGCTAGTTGTGCGCATCTCCCGTTGATTCTATAGCTATACTTTCATCAATGCCATTTATATAATGCTTCATTATCAGTTTGATTGACCTCTATTTCTCGTAAAGTGCTTGTGGCAGGAGGAAGGGAATGATTTCTGTGGATACTACGTGTGCGAGTTCATCCACAACGCGACTTTGAAAAACAAGCGGGGCTACTCTAGAAGACAATATGAAGTGCGTAAGCAATATTCACAATTTCATTTTATTACACCATCATTTCTGTTGAGTTTCATTCATATATATGTATTAATTAACCCCCTTCTTCAAATTAATTAGACGTGGCAGATGCGGGATGAACTCCTATCAGCAGATCGCATGAAAGCAATTCAAGAGGAATTGGCGGATTCTTTCTTGAACACGCCATCAAGAAAGCCGAGAATACCATGTGGAACTTCAATTCAAATGCTAGTGGTTTCTAATTAAGAGATCTTATATAGATTGTACATGTATGTAGCCAGTAAACTTGTTGTTCGACCAATCTCTCGGAGAAGGAGAGGTCGATCGATCACTTCTCTCGGTATGCATGACGAACTTCAGACTGAATGGTTCTCTCGATCACTTATGTATATATACTACGAGCATCGACCAAGCACGGACATAAGAGAGGACACTTCTCTATTAATTAGCTAGCTAACACAATATACTGAAACACCTAAATTAACCCCCAAAACCCCCAACCCCCTCCTTTAAAAAAACAAAACCCCAGCCATCTGAATGCAGACACGGATGTTTTTGGTCCCGTTGGAGCCACCAACCGGGACAAAAGGCCCTCGACTGGCTCGGCGCACAGGCCACGTGGAGGCACATTGGTCCCGGTTCGTGTTTGAACCGGGACTAATGGGTTGAGGTATTAGTAACGACCCGTTAGTCCCGGTTCCCGAACCGGGACTAAAGGCCCTTACGAACCGGGACTAATGTGTGGTTTTCTACTAGTGCTCAAAGAAGTGGAGATCAATGGCTTCCAAGGAATGGATCATGAATTTGATTTATTGAAATCCATAGTTAGATGTGCACCACTGCTTCGAAGAATTATTGTGAAGTTGTCACACGAGGGTTCCACAAATAATGATGTGTGCGCAAAGGTATACAACTTGTTCGGGGCGTAATCTTCTGTGGAACGTTGTGTTTATCATAGCTCTGGTGAGTATATGTTTGGTATGCATGATTAGCGTGCTCATTAATTGTTAATCCTTGTAAGATTTGTTGAATATGTGGCATTGGCATGCAAATTATAGAGCTTGGTTGTGTATGTATCCAAATTATTAGCTAATTCAAAACGCTATATTTCTGCCGAATATATGTTGCCACGCCCTCATATTTTTGTAGAAATATATGCTAAATGGTGAGGTGGGTCATAAGGAAGTATCAATATTGTTACACAGACCTACTCTTGTGTTTTGCTATATTCTTTAATATCCACACCCTTCTGTTCTGCATATGTAAGATTTTCTAAGTTAGCTGGATAGAGTTTAACTCGAATTATTGATTTGTGCCAAACCCCAAGGTGAAAGCAAAAGCAACACATGCTTTTTTTTAGAAAAGGAGGATGACCCCCGGCCTCTGCATCTGGAAGATGCATACGGCCACTTTATTGATTATTCCTGAGGACCTTACAAAGTGTTACAACGATAAGCCTGAATCCACCAACTAGGCAACATATGCCGCTACTCCTATCCATATGATGAAGGGGTGCTAGCTGGGCCCCTACCCAGACCACTCACCTAAACCTAACATCTAAAGCCGGAATCCCCAGCCTAGCCACATACCGGGTCTGGGGCATAAACCGGTCTGACGCACTCACAGGTGTCGTCTCCACCATCTTCCACTGGTCCATCTCCAAGCAGATTGAGGTGCCATCCTTGGCAGGCCCTCCGCCATCAACGCCACCATGACGCCAAATGACGACCACCACCTACGGTAGAACATCACCAAGCAGATGGAGCGCTACCACAGGATGAAGATCAGCGGTAGAATAGATAAATCGCCGCACACATTGCCGCCGCCAAACACCTCACACGCACCACGAAGCGCCCACCGTGCTTCCGGGGACCCCAGGCGACGCCTTCAAGAAGGAGCGCGACGAAGGGACGACGCCGTCGCCCGCAAGGGGAACTAGAGCTTTCGCCAAAATGAAGAGCACAGTGAGAGACGGGATAGGACCTCGACAAGGCCTCCAAGAAGGGAACCGACGCCCACAAGGCGCTGCCATTGTCGTGGCCTCCGCCGACGGCCAAGGGTTTCCCCCGATCCCGCCCCCGTCCCAACCACCCGGCCAAAGACCTGGCCAGGGGAGCGCCCGCAGCCGGAGAAGGCATCGGACTTCATCGTAGCAGGCACGCCGGGTGACGGGGCACCCCGACCCACCGTAGTAGACGTCCACCGAGACCTCGCCGCCCGCACAGCCGAAGTCGCGGACCACCAGCTCCCACGGCCGTCGCCCGTCGAGAGGCCACGCCGTCCATGCCGTCCGAGGCCGCCGCCCCGGCATCCACCCACCGCGCACATCCCATCAAGACACGGAGAACGACCCACATCGCCGCCACCAGGGAGACCACACCGCGAACACCCAAGCCGGGCGATGAAGCAGGGCCGCGCCGGCCAGATCCGGGCAGATCCGGTGATCCCCGGCCCACCAGCCGCCAGAGAGGAGCCAGCCCCGATCCAGGGCCGCTCCGGCCTGATCTGGCAGTTCGGCGGCCACCAGGAGTTGAGGAGGCGGGCGGCGGCGTCTGATGCGGGGAGGGGGTGTCTCCACGTCGAGGCGGGTGCGCGGGGAAGCCCCGCCGCCGCCTACTGCCGCGCAGGCAGCTGCTGGCGGCGGCGGGGGAGGAGGGAAGGCGGGGGAAACCTGGGGGCGGCTAGGGTTTCGCCCCCGAGTCACCCGGAGCGGACGACGCGGGGGAACGCCTTAATAAATGAGGCCGCTGGTTAGTCCTGTTTCAAAAAGCAACACATGCTACATGTTACTATTAGACATACATATAGGATAGGACTCTTACATTCTTATTTAGTGACTGTTACACCCTCACTGAACCCACACATCACACTTCTTTTAGCTAACCGACTCAAGAGTCACACTCAACAGACAGACTAACACATGAAGACTCCCATTCACTAGCTGATGAAAATTCAAGAACACCATACAGGACAAGCAACTCATGATAATGACCACACAAGGACACACTCATGATAATGACCACACAAGGACACAGTAAACTGGTGGGTAAACTAACCCGGAAGAAGGCAAGGCAAGCATGCTTCTACAAATTCACACTGCTGAGAGCGTGACCAGTTTAGCAGCAGTGTCCTCCACACTTCTTCGTCCTCCTCCTCTTCCTTGACAACATTCATGGAGAGCTCTCTGTTTACTGTTTGTCAGTTAGGAAATCAGAGCAATATTGTCTCTGCTAGCGATTGGCTGATAGGGAAGTGTTAATTGGTAATGGGCAACTGGTACTCGGGGCTTATGATGGTGTGCTCGGCGTGGATTGGCTCGAGCAGTTCAGCCCGATGAGCTGCCACTGGCTCGAGAAGACACTAACGTTCGTGCACCAGGACACCACGATCACCCTGCAAGGTGTTCGACCCAAGGACCAACAGGCGTTGGAGGAGATCGACCTCGAACAACTGCGCAAATGGCAAGCCGGCAACGACATCTGGTATATGGCCATGCTGGACCTGCCCCGCGCCATGGAGTCACAGCCAACCAAGGTGCCATTGAGTGTGCAAGGTGTTCTGGACAGGTTTGCCGACGTGTTCGCCGAGCCCAAGGGCCTGCCGCCTCATCGTCGCTACGATCACGCCATCACTTTGGTGGAGGACGTGCGGCCGGCAAACTCCAGGCCATATCGCTACTCGCCGTTGCAGAAAGTCGAGATTCAGCGCCAAGTCCAGGAGATGCTGCAATCAGGCGTAATCAAGCACAGCATGAGCCCCTGCGCAGCTTCGGTGCTTCTCATCAAGAAGAAGGATGGCACTTGGCGCTTCTGCGTCGACTATCGGTGGCTAAATGATGCCACCGTCAAGAACAAGGTTCCACTTCCGATCGTGGACGAGCTACTCGACGAGCTAGCTGGTGCGGCATTCTTCTCCAAGCTAGACCTGCGTGTCGGCTAGCACCAGATCCGCATGCGTGCGGGTGATAAACAAAAGACCGCATTCAAGACGGATCACGGCCACTTCAACTTCAAAGTGATGCCGTTCGGATTGACGAATGCCTCGGCCACCTTTCAGTGCTTGATGAACGCCATCTTCGCCAAGTACGTGCGTCAATTCGTGATCATTTTTCTTGATGACATCTTAGTCTTCAGTGAGACCTTGGAGGAGCACGTGGAGCACCTCCGTCTCGTCCTCGACCTGCTGCGGGCACATCAATTGTATGCCAAGGAGTCCAACTGCTCATTCGCGCAAGACATCATCTCTTACCTCGGCCACATCATTTCCAAGGATGGTGTGGCAACGTACCCGGAGAAGACACAAGCCATGGTGGCCTGGCCTACCCCAACTACGGCAACCGAGCTCCGTGGCTCCCTCGGACTAACGGGCTACTAACGCAAGTTCATCGTGCACTACGGCATCATCGCAAAGCCGCTGACCAGCCTCCTGACCAAGAAAGGCTTCAAGTGGACTGAACGGGCGCAGGTGGCCTTCGACTTGCTCAAACGCGCCATGGTGACCGCGCCCGTGTTGGCTCTCCCAGACATTGCGCATCCGTTCTCCATCGAGATGGACGCGTGCGACACTGGCGTGGGCACGGTACTGGCGCAGGAGGGCCACCCCGTGGTGTTCCTCAGCAAGGCACTGGGAGTGCGCAATCATAAGCTATCGGCCTATGAGAAGGAGTTCATCGCTGTCATGATGGTCGTCAAGTAATGGCGTGCATATCTCCAGCAGGGACCGTTCACCAATGTCACCGACCACAAAAGCTTATGCAATCTTCAAGACCAGCAGCTCGCCACCGATTTGCAGCGCAAGGCAATGGCCAAGTTGGTCGGCCTCCAGTTCAAGTTCTGCTATCGCCGGGACTGCGACAACGGCGCTGCCGATGCTCTGTGTCCTGTGGGGGCAGCATTGAACCTCGACGCACTCTCCATTTGCCAGCCGACCTGGGTACAGGAGGTGGCCAACTCCTACGCTATGGACGCTGATGCACAGGAGCGCTTGGCGCGCCTGGCTATCCGCAGCCCTGACGACGAGGGGTTCGAGCTCTACAAGGGGCTGATCCACAAGCAAGACAGGCTCTGGATTGGCAAGAACACGTCACTCCACACCAAAGTCATCCGCGCCCTGCACGACAGTGCGGTTGGGGGTCATTCTGGTGCTATGGCCACCTACCAGCACATCAAGAAGCTGTTCGTGTGGGACGGGTTGAAAGCCGACGTCGCGGACTATGTTCGGCAATGCCCAGTCTGTCAACATGCCAAGCACGAGCAGAACAAGCCCGCGGGCATGCTGGCACCCTTGCCTGTTCCAACTGCACCATGGCGCGACCTCACCATGGATTTCATGGAGGGCATACCGACATCGAAAGGTTTCGACTCGATCATGGTGGTGGTGGACCGGCTCACCAAGTCTGCACACTTCATTCCGCTCCGGCATCCCTTCAAGGCACCGCAAGTGGCCAAGGTGTTCAAGGATCATGTCGTCAAGCTCCACGGCATCCCAAGTTCCATTGTATCCGACCGCGACCGTGTCTTCACCAGCGCACTCTGGCGTGAACTCTTCGCCAGCGCGGGCACGAAACTTCTCTAATGTACGGCGTACCACCCCCAGACAGATGGCCAAAGCGAGTGGGTCAATCAGTCCATGGAGATGTACCTGCGATGCGCGGTGCATGATGCGCCTCGTCAATGGCGGCGCTGGCTACCAACCGCCGAGTTCTGGTACAATTCTTCTTTGCACTCGTCCATCAAATGCTCACCCTTCAAGGCTCTGTATGGAGTGGAGCCAAACCTGGGCGCAATGGCACTCTGGGACGACAAGACGGCGCCGGTCAACAATGGCGAACCCTAGGACTGGGGCGTGCACATGGTGCGACTGCGCGAGCACATCCTCCGAGCACAGCACCGCTTCAAGAAGCATGTCGACCAGCTCCGCACCGAGCGTTCCTTCGAAGTGGGCGACTCCGTCCTCCTCAAGCTCCAGCCCTATGCTCAATCATTGGTGGCCAACAGACCATGCGCCAAGCTGGCATACAAGTACTTTGGGCCGTTCATGGTGCTCGCCAAGATCGGCAAGCTGGCGTACAAGTTGGAGCTCCCGACGGACAGCATGATCCACCCCGTCTTCCACGTGTCGCAGCTCAAGCCGTTCACCCCCAACTACTCTCCAGTCTTCTTCGAGCTGCCACGACCTCCGGACCTCACCGGCAATGATGATGTGCCCATGGAGATCGTGGAGCGTCGCATGGTCAAGTGCGGCAATAGCGCTCTGGTGCAGATCAAGGTTCGCTGGAAGAACAACAACACGACCACGACTTGGGAGGACTACGACACTCTTCGCCGCCGTTTTCCGCATGCTCCAGCATGGGACTGCGACATGGAGTAGTAAGCAGTCCCTGAAGATGGAGCCAGTTCTCAAGGGGTGGGGAATGTCACACCTGCATCACCAGTGGTGGATGCGGTGGACGCGTGATGTGGGACCCAGCTGCCAGTTGGCATTGGTCCACTTGTAAGCGCAACCATCGGCGTGTGTGGCTGGGTTATAAAGCCAGCGGTAGCCAGTGTAGGCAGGCATGATTTGTATCTGATCTGGATCCCTCACCTACTCTCCTTACTCTCACCTTCCTTGGCAAGAAAGCTATCTTCCAGGTTCGATCTCATCCCCTTTCCCTTCTGATCTGTTCTGAGACGAGCCCTAGCTGATGTCTCATCTCCCCGCCGTCTCCATCATCCCCTGCGCTGCCTTCCCTACCCTCCAGAGGGAAGAGATGAAAATCTACCAGCCCTATCGGATTGGCTGGTGAAGTCTCAATGCCTTCCTCCTCCACCTATCTCTTCCCTTCCACCTTTGAGCACAAAGGTGGCGCACGATTCCGAGGGAGAACCACCATGGTAAGAGACCGCCGCCAGAATCATTCGTTTTCTCCTCATCTCTGTGATATTCTTGATTGATTTTATGATACAGATGTCGGATTCATGTGGTGTGTGAACTCGCAATTCTTGTAGGTTCCGTGTTATTCCCACATTTTAAGAGGATGCAAATGGCGGAAAGCATAATCTGAGTTTTCATTGGCCAACTGAAAATGAGGAGTAAGTAAGTTATGCAAGGAATACACTGATCTGCCTCTGATCAATATAACACCCAGCTTCTATCATTTTGGTGACATCAGTGAGATATCTTCTGTGCCTTTTAAAATCGTGCACACTCGTTTCTCCCCATCTCTATATACATTTTTAACCACTGATTTGTGACCTCCTGTGAATAGTCTGTATATGCTAGCTGACAACCGAGTACTCAAGTGCACCTAGATGTTCATCATCTTTTGTACTCCCTCCGGTCCAAAATACTTTTTTAGAACCACGACAAGTTCTTTAGAACGGAGGGGGTATTTTATTTTGTAGTCAGATTTGCATGAGCAGTTTGCTTTGTGCTGGGAGTACTCGATTAGTACAGAGTTCACCCAACACTGCTTTTGCAAGGGAAACTAAGGTAAATAAACGTATAGCAAAATGATTCCAAAAAATGGCACAAAAGTTCCCAGGCATCAACAATAACATAGTGTGCTTCTTTGAAAATCGCCTGCAGTTGATATTGTTGGGTTGGCAGACTCTTGGCTTCCTCTAATTTGGTTTTCATAACAAGCAATCCAGTGTATAGAGGGAGTAGAGGGGAGGGCGGATATGCGTGTAGGCTGTAGCGGGCCAGTTATCCTCTGATTTTCCTGGCGTGCTAAGCATAGGGCAGAGGCGGACGAAGATTGATTGGCCGTGTATGATAGTGGATCGGCTGGGGCTGCTGGAGACATGTTTTTTATTGATGATTGATTTGATTTTTATGGCCATGCCTCTACTGGGGAGACACGTGAGTGCATTCTCAGAAAGGCAGGAGACATGATGGAATCAGTACTTACAAAAAAGGAGAATCATGAGAAGATCCTTCGATCGTTAGTGCCCTGTGTGGGGGAGGGATACAGCCGATGTACAAACTCCAATTTAATACTAGAGATACCACTTAAAATATATTAGGATCAAAATGAAGACCCAACATCAAACATGGAAATATGAAATTTCAGGTTTAAACAGGAAGGTCAAATATTTATTCAATTGAGGACTTAGAAAGTAATACTATGTAAAACATATTAGGAAAAAGAAATGAAGACTCAACCTGAAACAAGAAAATTTGAAATATTCAGCGTCATATAAGGAAGGTGAAATATTCATTTAATTTAGGACTTATATGGTATACCGTGTAAAACATATTAAGAAAGAAATGAAGACCCAACACCAAACAAGAAAATTTGAAATTTTTAGGGTCAAATAAGGAAGGTCAAATATCTATTCAGTGTTGTCAAATAAGAAATTTTGCCTTGGGCAACCCTCCCCCCCCCCCCCCCCACCCACCTACCCACCATCACCACCAAATCACCGTCGCCTCCACCCTCTCGACACTACCGAACGCCGCCGCCGCCGCCGCCACCATTGCACTCTACTCCCCTTCGTTCCCTCTCCCCAGTGTCCCCCTCTGATTTCTTCCACCGCCACCCCACTATCTCTGCCGGAGGGGGAAAGGTTGAATTTTGCAACGCTTTGGATGGATCTGAGATCTGGACATATGCGTTTCTCGCAAGAACTAGGTCCAACGCTGAATCGGATCGCATCAGCGCGCTCCAAGATGACCTGCTCCTCCTCATCCTCACACGGCTAACCTGCATCGGTGCTGCGGTGCGCACCGGCGTCCTATCATGCCGGTGGCGTGGCCTCTGGGCCAGCCTCCGCCAGATTATCTTTCGCGACATCATGTTTGACTCGATCGAACTAGTGCTCAGCCGGTATGCTCATCCTTCCCCTGTTGTTTCCCTCCTAGAAATCCATGTCTCTGAGCAGGATAGGGTCGACAGTCCTAGCATAAACTCAATGTTGCGCGTTGCTGCGCCGCTCGACCCAGAAAAGCTTGTCATCACCCTCCCCTCACGCTCTATATCAGACCAGTCCATCATCGTCGATTTGCCTTGCTTCCGCCGTGCCACTTCCATCGTGTTGGAGAATTTTGACATCATTCACTGTGTGCTAGCTGACATCAAATTCAATGCCCTCGAAGCGCTTTCCCTTTCGCGCTGCAAAGCCGATCTTGATGCCTTACTCTCCTATTGCCCACACTTGCACACGCTCCACCTTAGCGGCCTTTTGTTTGAGACATGGAACTTGAGGGTGAATTCTTCGTCGTTGCAGGAGCTTATTGTGGACACTATATGGGCACAACATGTCAACATTGTTGCCCCCATTCTTAAGAAATTTACGATGATCTTTATTCCATTGCCGGAGCTCGAGAATGTTTTTGTCTTGGCCCCAATGCTGGAGGAGGTCGAGTGCCACTGCACCTACAGCGATGACACTATTGTGTTTGGTCTTTGGAAACTCGAGCTTCTATGGTTGCCCGCGACAAGGAGGCAAGGAAACTTGCGTTCACTATGTATTCATGCCTGCGCGGTGAGCCTCTTGTCCTGCTAAATTTACTAGATTACCTGACTAAAGAAATTTAGTGAATGACATATTTCTTGCCTATTTTTTCCAGAAGTTGTCACTTCCCCATGAACCCAACTTTGCAAAGGAGATAGAGAAGCATCTCATTGTTAACTTCTCTCATTTGAAGCTATATCTACAAATAGGAGGACATATTTTTGGAGCACTCATGTTTTATCTCCTTACAATTAATCGAATTGCTAGTTCTATGAAGAGGCTGAAGATCGTTCTGTTGAGATCGGTGGTAATTAATTCTCCATTTTGACTATATTGCCAAAATATATGGTGTAGTACTTTTCATTTAGTTTTTGTTGTAGGTGAAAGAAGAATGTCCAACGGATTGTCCTTGTGTGCCCATGAATTGGAGAACCCAAACTATCTCCTTAACCGCTCTCGAAGAAGTGGAAATTAATGGCTTCAACGGAGAGGATCATGAGTTTGATTTATTGGAACTAATACTCATATGTGCACCAATGCTTAAAAGAATTATTCTGAGATTGTCACATGAGGTCTTACCAAGTGAAAATGGATGCACTACAATATACGACATCTCCAGGGACAACTCTTCAGTGAAATGTTATCTTTATCCTAGCTCTGGTGAGTATTCCGTCTGTCATGCATGATTAGAATGCTCCTACACTAAATAGAGATATCAATGTTACTTCTTGTAAGTTTGGACTATCAAGCTTTCATCGCTTTATATGTTTACGGTTCTTAAAATGTGGTGTTGACATCCTGATTATATAGTTTAGTTGTGCATGTATTCCAATAATTAGCTATATAATCATGTTATGTTCCTGTGGATTTTGTGTGCCCATACCCTCATATGTTTATGTAAATAGAAATTGTATGTTGGAATGGTTTAGAAGCAAAAGTTCAATATCTTTATGTGGGTTTTCTTATATTTGTCGCACTTTTGCATTTTTGCAATCTTCTATGCTGATCACACCCTTGTGCTTTGCATTTGTATTCTAGTTTGTAGGTTAGCAAGAAGTAGGCTTCAACCAGTTGGCTAGCTAGAGTATGTTAAAATGCTTGCAACCCGCCGACCCGGCGTCAAGGCTCCAAGTGTTGGTCTTGATTGGTAGAGTTTTACTTTCTTGGTTAGCCAAAGCTATCTTACCGAAATTCAATGGCCTTGGGGGTTGGCACCAATTATTAATGCCAGCTAAAAAATGGGCATGTACTTCTTATTTCTTTCTTTCTGCTCTTAGCATGTATTGTATTTTATTTGCAACTGAGAACAATCCATACACATACGGTGATTACATTTGCACGCTTGTGATACTGACCATAGAATTTCAATTGCCTCTGTTGCAGGGTTAGTGCATCATAGCCAAGATTGCCCGTAAACATGAATTTCATCCTTCTGTACGTGGATTCTTGGTGTCCACCGGCAAGATCATCATTTCCCTTGATATCCAACTCTAGTACCTGGTCTCAAGACTTCACTTGGTTGCTTTCAACTGATCACATGTGCATTGTTTTGCCAGTGTACTATTGTTACTACATATATATGGTACTCAGTTAAATTTTGAATGGTATATCTTTTGCTAAATTAAAGAAGTTAATGAACTCAACTTATACCAGTAAATTTTCAAGGCTAGTGATTTTGTTAGGACTGTAGTCTCAGTTGTTTGTGGTGTTTCATTTTGATGACACAACGCATGTTTGGATTGAGAACCAGTGAATTTTCACCTTGCGGCTCTTTATGCTTATATCTCTAGTTAGATTAACCAAATGAGTTGTGCGTTAGCTCAGCATCTTAAAGTGCAAATTATCTTCCATTTCCACTCTTTTCTAACTAAGGCATGAACAAAAGATGCATCTTGCTTATCACTTTGTAAAGCCATTGGAATGATTGTCCTCACAAGTTTCTGCCATGCCTGCACTGAACAAACACATGCATTTAATTGTACTTAATGTGCTATTATTTGGTTTGGATATATGTATATATTATCATCAAACACACTAATGACCCAGAACACTAACGACAACTCTTTAACCTTCATCTTTTGATCTTGATTTTATGTACACAACTCAATTTACAATAGGAATATTACATTATTAGATCTTGAGTACATATCTATTCTTTGCTAATTAGACAAAGGGATGGTTAAAACAATTAAGATATAAAAGTTAATTAACTGAAGAACATATATAGAAAATTTTGGAAACTCATCTGAAAAAGAAAATGATAGAAATTTGTTGGTATGGCCTTTGCCTTGTCGTCATGCCACTCCATACGGTATTGTTTTGCAGTTCCTCGTGGCGGTCTTTGCCACAAGCCACTGCATTATGGTCTCTGCAAAGTAGCACTTGTATTAATTTTGTTTGCTTCATTGTCAAACAACAAATTGATTTATGTATACTACTGCATATGTGATTGATGCTGCTTGACTATGGGTATGAGCTATTTGATTCTTCAAATTGTGTGCTTTTCGGCATGTTTTCTAAGCCACTTATCCTACGAACATTGGAAAGTAATTTTTCGATGATGCACTAGTGTTCATTCTATTACTGGGTGGTGACTAGGTAAATCCTATAGTACGGTCAGTATTTTTTTAAAAGAAATTTGAAGCCTTTTAGACTATGCAAGCAAGCATGATTTTATTACAAAATGTTGAAACATCTGTTTGACATGAGAAAAATATAACTCCATGGAGAAGAGAATAGGGAATGTATTTCTTTCATGCGTAAGTGTAGTGTACCGTAGTACGCTGGTAGGGAAACATGTATTTAATTAATATCATTGGAATACGGTTACACGATCCCCAAAATGAATGTGCTCTGTGGCCTACTAGCGCCCAGCTTGACAGTGGGTTTGTGTAATCTCCTGGTTCCCGGGGCCTTGGAAGGTTTCAGGTTAATTACTCTCGCAGGTTGCTCCACTGGATAACTCTGATTGAGCCTTAGGGCCGTCCTCGTCATTTTCGTCGTCATCATTTTGCGTTCTCCATGCATGATGATGGTGGTGTGTATGGGCAGTTGTAGAACCTATGTCCACATCAGTACACGCACCACTGTAAATGTGGCTTTTGCGTTAGCTACGCCCACCCTCGCCATCGTGCCTCGTCGATCTAGGCGGCATTGTTGTAGTTGGTGTTGGTATAGCATGCATGGGTCCTGCTTGGCTCGGACTTCTCGACGACTAGCAACTTTGTCGGGGTATGCGAAGGTTGTGCCTTGTGGGAGTAAGTTGTTGATAGAAACTGGCGTCCGTATGAAATAGATGGGAACTCACATAGTATGAAACCAATGGGAACTCACATTGGCGTGGCAGGTGTGGTCAGCACATCATTCCGACTGTATGCCAAGTCTACGACAGTCCACCTAGACAAGGACGCCATCTCAGGGCTCATAGAGTGAAGTGAGTTGTAGTGGTTGTCGCATCTCCTTGTCCTCAGGTAGCTTTGACTTTCTCGACGACAACCTCCGGTGAGCGGGATGCATATGTGTCATGACATGACGACGCCTTCATCAACTTCAAACTTTCGGGAACATGGCGCAGCCTTGATAACCCCATCATGGGGCGGTTTATTTCATTGTTATTTCTGATGATGAGAGCAGTTCACATTACATCCCTAAACTACCCACTCGTCTTAATATGCAACCACCAACTTCAAAAATGTTTGTCCTTCACCCCGAACTAACCACTTGGTTCAAGAATCAACCCTCTGTTTTGGCAGCTGACTAAGCGTCGCGACGTCACCTTTTGATACTCTCCTTAAATGTGAGACCCACCGTGGAACAAAAGAAAATAAATGAAACCCCCCTTTCTCTCCCCTCTATGTTCTATCTCTCACCACATTGATAGCTAGTTGCTTCTCCCTTCCCCGGTGCCGCACTCCTCTTCGTTGTGGCCATCCCCCATTCAGAACCCTTGTTGGGGGTGACGCTGCCACCACTAAGCTCCTTGGCCTTCATTTTTCAGTTATATCGTAGGTTGCTCTATGCATCCACATGGTGGTGGTCTCGATGTCAGCAACATACACTCATGAGGTGGTACATGTCCTAGAGACCCGGTCTAGTGACAGTTTTGTCTCCAACTCGTCGGTCATGGAGGTGTGCACAGGGAGCGAACTCGAGCAATTCATGGGATAGGAGGATCATCGAGAGTGTTAACGGGGACAGGAATCCCACACACAAGAAGCCTAGCAATTCGAGTGTTCCTGTAAACTTGCTGACTTGCGCTAGTGAAGAAACCAGCCTCGGCACAACTAGAAGCATATGTGCGAACACCACCTTCTGCTATGGCCGCGAGCCTAGAGGTGTTCATTCTATGCAGCGCTGCACCATCAGTGTGGTGGGACCTTCCGGTGGACACCTGCTGCATCTGGTTGTATCGTGTCCCACTATTTCCAACGGCTCTGATGGGGTGAGGTGGGGCTCGTCATAGCCTGAAGGGATGGGAGAGACAACAACGGAAGTGCAGCGCTGCCAATCACTTGTTATCGTCGCCGACAATGGCAGGGATGGCAGGTAGTGCGGAGATAGGAGAAAATTGATGTGTGGCGGAGCCTATAAAGCACAAGAATGATATAGCACTATAGTACGATAATTTCTATTCTAATTTTTAGAGAAAAGACTGAGATCAAGCCCGAGAAGTCTCAAACCTTGCCTGACTTTGAATTAACAAAGCCATCAACCGGTCAGGATTACGCATAACCAACATAAAAAAAAAGAAACGACAAATATACAAGGTGCTAATATAGGAAGAACCCATTGGAGTTACAGACAAGCATTTGAAAGGAGAAGCCCAGCCTAAAGCTCCAAGGTCCAACATCCAGATTGTAGGTACATCAGTGTAGGGGAGAAAATCAGCAGGAGAGAATAAGATTTTTAGCAAGCAGATTCTCGCCTGCTTCCGAAGACCAAGACTTGGCCAAAAAAGCCATCTAGTTCTGCCTCCAAAGAGGACCACAATCGTCTCGTCCCCAGCTCCAAGGGCATTGTATCATTGGAAAAGCAGGATGCTCGCCCTAGAGCCCGCATGAACACTAGCGCCAAAGTTCCATGGAGAAGGGACCAGAGTGTCGAACCACCTCTGCAAGCCTTCTGCTGTCGGCCACAAACGAACCACGCAAACAACATGCAAGCTGAACAGCACCACTGAATGATAAAGAGCAGTAGGAGAAGTGAAAGGGAATGGTGATGAGGGTACAGACCTGGGGTAGGGTCATAGGCCTGACCTATACGTCCTACCCAAGGTCACTACCCCAGAATATAAGAAGACCCAGAATCCACTCGGCGATGTAATCACTCGACCATCATTCCCCACTATCACTCGACCGTGTGAGGAATGACTCGACCATATTGAAGACCAGGAATCGGAAGAGCGCACAACGGCCGGGCATTCATTCCTTAGTCTTCATGAGCATTAAGAGCATTCAAGGCTGCCGTTACCAGTAACTCCCTTACTTTATGTACATTAAGCCCCTTGTAATGGAGGGGAGCCGGGGTCCTGGGGCACTCTATATAAGTGACACCCCTCCTCTGCCACAAGGGGGACCACACTCTGTAATTCAACACACATAATCCAATCGACCACCTCCAGGCACCGAGACGTAGGGCTATTACTTCCTCCGAGAAGGGCCTGAACTCGTAAACATCGCGTGTACATCTTCGCCATAGCTAAGATCTTGCCTCTCCATACCTACCCCCCTTTCTACTATCAGGCTTAGAACCACGACAGTTGGCACCCACCATGGGGCAGGTGTCTTATCGACTTATTGGTGAAGTTGCAAGTTCGTTTTCTGATCATCATCATGGTTTCCAGCGGCAAGATGGTTGAGGGCCGCGAGATCCATCTTGGCGCGCTCATTTTCATCGCCGACGACTCCACGTGGCTTCAGGAAGCTCCGCTCGATGTCGAGGCGCTCCCCATCCGAGGGGCGACGCACTTTCACGCATGCGTTCGTGGTGTTCTTCTTCGACAGCCGTCGACCCAGTATCAGTCGGCTCCAGTGGCGTCCCCCCTTCCCGCTATCCGTCGCTGCAAGCGATCCGGTCGGTCGCGGCTTCAGCGGTGGGTGAGGCATGCAGTGGCTCGACGTTCGGCCACCCATCAAGTCGTGGCAATCGAGCCTGACGAAACTCTCCACGGCCTGTTCGACCTGTCAACTGGCTCTGCAGAGACGGCGTCCGAGTGTGATAGCAGCGATCCTGCGGCTGAAGTCTTGATGGTCGATGGTCCGCGTAGCCCACCTGGTTTCTGCCGCGAGGACAGCGAAGAGGCTGGTGGCAATCCATCACGGGTCCATGAGGAGTATCGTCCCAAACCTCTCTCCTCGCAGCAGAGAGAGGATCTTCGTCGTCGCAATATGGACGCACTTCACACGCCCATCGCCGGAGAAACCCCCGAGGCTCGAGCCTTGGAGGAAGCGCGCTTAGCCCACTTGGCTGAACACACTCGACTGGATAACCTTCAGCGCGCTCTCGATGAGCGTGCTCAGGAGCGGATCCATGAATCCAGTCGACGACAACTTTTCCTGCCTCCACCTAAGGTATACCGCACGCCAATTCAGAATCTCACAGCTGCAGCCCGAATAGCAGAGTCCATCCAGCCTTCCCAGTCGGAAGCTGGCAGAGGGCTGATGCAGATCCGGGCCCTGCTCAGAGCAGCAGGAGAGAAGAATACAATAGTATCTCAGTCGTGGAATAGGATTCATAGCATATCCGTCGCAGCGGACACGGTTCAGTCGGCTCACAGCCCAAGATCGCCTCCACGGCGTGAAGGCCGTGGGCAGTATGATCATCCACTCGACCGTGACAATCATCATCGAGGACCCACGCCTCCTCCGAGGAGTGCGTCATACGTGCCTCGGCGGAATAATGATAGGTGCCATCACAGTGGTGAGCGCAGGAATTCAGTCGACCCAAGGGAACCGGGCTTCGACGCGAGGTCTATCCTCGTTCAAGGCCTGGTCAACCGGAACAGAGCACACAGAGAAGACCATGGCAGAGACCGTCCAAGTGGCAGTCGAGTGCATGTTTCTGGTCCCGAGTGTTTTAGCAAAGCCATCAGGGCAGCAGTGATACCTCCCAACTTCAGACTAGCATCCGGGGTCAGTAAGTTCACTAGTGAATTCAAGCCTGAAACCTGGCTTGAAGATTACCGAGTGGCTGTGCAGATCGGGGGGCGGTAACGACGAGATAGCAATGAAGCATCTTCCCCTCATGTTGGAAGGGTCAGCCTGAGCATGGCTGACACAGTTGGCTCCGGGCAGCATTCACAGTTGGGAAGAGCTATCCCGAGTGTTCGTGAGGACTTTCGAAGGCACGCAAGCAAGCGAATTCGAGGATTGCTCGAATTGCAAAGATCGCGTCGGTTTAATGAGACTTTGAGAGAGTTCATCCAGAGATGGTCCACCCTGCACCACACCGTCGAGAATGTTTCAGAGCATCAAGCCGTGTGCGCCTTCAAGGAAGGCGTCAAATACAGAGAGTTGGTCTTGAAATTCGGTCGGACTGGAGATATGACTCTAGCTCGAATGATGGAAATAGCCACCCAGTACGCTAACGGAGAAGCAGAGGATCGACTCCGTAGCGGGAAGAGCAAACCAGTCGGGCAAGATACCGGTGGAGGTAACTCCAGTCGGAAGCAGAAGCGCAAGGCCGAGCCGACAGTGCCCAGAGAGATTGCGGCAGTGAATCAAGGAAAGTTTAAGGGAAAACCTAAAGGGCCCTGGGCCCCTAAGAAGGTGAAGGACAAGGAAGGGAATGACATGATGGATTTGCCGTGCCACATCCACACGAAGAAAGATGAGGAGGGTAATCTGATTTACCCGAAACATACCACCCGGCAGTGTCGACTCCTAATCCAGCAGTTCAGAGAGAAACAACCCACTGAAAGGGAGAATGAGTCGGACCAAGGTGAAGATGAAGACGAGGACGATGGTTATCCCAAAGTCAATTCCACCCTCATGATTTTTGCTGATGTTGAGAGCAAGAGTCGGTTGAAGGTCATCAACAGAGAGGAGAACATGGTTGCTCCGGCGACAACGACCACATACTTGAAATGGACTCAGACAGCCATCACATTCGACCAGTCGAACCACCAAGCTCGTGTAGCCACCCCGGGAGGCAAGCACTGGTGGTCGACCTAGTGGTTGGTGGCACTCGACTGACTAAGGTGCTGATGGATGGAGGAAGTGGCCTGAATATCCTGTATGCTGAAACTTTGAAAGGGATTGGCATCCCGATGTCCAGGCTTAGCGAGAGCAACATGAGCTTTCACGGTGTTATTCCCGGAAAGAAGGCCGAATCACTTGGCCAGATCACTCTCGACGTGGTTTTCGGTGATTCCAAGCATTACCGGAAGGAAAAGTTGACATTTGAAGTCGTGGATTTCCAGAATGCTTATCACGCCATCCTGGGGAGGCCAGCATACGCGCGCTTCATGGCTCGACCATGTTACGTGTACCTCAAACTAAAGATGCCTGGCCCCAAAGGCGTGATCACAGTTACAGGCAGTCGACAGAAAGCTGAGGAGTGTTTCCAAAAAGGCTCCAAGATCACTGATGAGCAGATGGCAGCAGTTGAGCTTCAAGAATATCAGAAGAACGCAGATCCGAGTGATCTGCTTAGAGCCAAGAAACCTGCCATAGATTCTGCATTCCAGTCGACTGGTGAGACGAAGCCAATTCATATTCACTCGATGGATCCTAGTGTCGCACCGACCCATATATCAACGACACTCGACAGCAAATAAGAAGAAGCACTCGTCCAGTTCCTCCGTGAGAACTAGGACATCTTTGCGTGGAAACCTTCTGACATGCCAGGTGTACCCAGAGGACTGGCCGAGCACCGTTTGTGTGTCGACCCCAAAATAAAACCCGTCAAAGAACACATCTTTGGCGGTCCGCCGTGCAGAAGAGGAAAGCAATCGGCGAAGAAGTGGCTCGACTATTGGCAGCAGAGTTCATCCGTGAAATCTACCACTCCGAGTGGCTAGCCAACGTAGTCATGGTTCCTAAGAAGGATAATTCACTTTGTATGTGCATTGATTTCAAGCATATCAATCGGGGCCTGCCCGAAAGATCACTTTCCTCTCCCTTGCATCGATCAGATCGTTGACTCGACTGCAGGGTGTGAACGCTTGTCTTTCTTAGATGCATATTCCGGATACCATCAGATCCCACTGTATGGTCCCGATGAAATGAAAACAGCCTTCATCACCCCATCAGATTCGACTGTATGGTCCCGATGTCACCATGCCTTTTGGTTTGAAAAATGTTTGAGCCACATTCATGAGAATGATTCAGAAGTGCCTGCTCACTCAAATCAGTCGGAATGTGGAAGTGTACATGGATGACATTGTGGTCAAGTCTCGCAAAGGTTCCGACCCATTGACTGACCTTGCATAAACCTTTGCCAACCTCATAAGATACGATATCAAGCTTAATCTGTCAAAATGCACGTTCGGAGTTCCAGGAGGAAAGTTACTCGTTTTTCTCGTTTCCGAACGAGGGATTGACGCCAACCCAGAGAAAGTTGATACCATCCTCCGAATGAAACGCCTGCGAGTGCTTGACGTTCAGAAGCTGACTGGTTGTTTGGCCGCTCTGAGTCGATTCATTTCTCGTCTCGGTGAAAAGGCCTTGCCTCTTTACCGATTGATGAAGATGTCTGATAAGTTCGAGTGGACTGATGAAGCTGAAGCAGCGTTTGCAAAACTCAAAACCCTGCTTTCCACCCAGCCGGTGCTTGCTGCGCCAATCAGCAAAGAGCCTTTACTGCTCTACATTGCAGCCATTGGACAAGTTGTTAGTACAGTACTCACGGTCGAGCGGGAAGAAGAAGGAAAAGCCTACAAGGTTCAGCGCCCAGTCTATTATCTCTCTGAAGTTTTGACTCCATCCAAGCAACGATACCCGCATTATCAGAAGCTTGTCTATGGAATATACATGACCATGAAGAAGGTTGCGCATTACTTCTCTGACCACTCCATTACAATGCCGATGCGCCATCGTCCAAATTCTGAACAATAGAGATGCAACTGGTCGAGTGGCCAAATGGGCGGTTGAACTCCTCCCTTTAGATATCAAGTTCGAGGCAAAGAAGGCCATCAAGTCCCAACCAATTGCAGATTTTCTGGCCGAGTGGATTGAACAGCAATTGCCGACTCAAGTTCACTCGGAACATTGGACTATGTTTTTTGATGGTTCCAAGATGCTGAATGGTTCAGGTGCTGGAGTAGTTTTGGTATCCCCCCGCGGAGACAGGCTTAGTTATGTTCTCCAGATTCATTTTGATTACTCCAATAACGAAGCCGAATATGAAGCACTTCTATGCGGGTTGCGTATGGCCATTTCACTCGGCGTCCGTTGCCTTATGGTTTATGGCGATTCCGATTTGGTGGTTAACCAGGTCATGAAGGAGTGGGATGTCAGAAGCCCAGCCCTGACCGGTTATTGCAATGCAGTGAGAAAGCAGGAGAACAGGTTTGAAGGTTTGGAGCTCCACCATATACCAAGACTGAAAAATCAAGCTACAGATGAGTTGGCCAAGATAGGCTCAAGGAGAGAGGCTATTCGCCGAAACGTGTTTCTGGAACATATTAATTCACCTTCGGTTCAGGAAGATCCTTTCACCGAAGAGTCACCGCAGCCCAAGAGTGCCACAGATCCGACTGAAGTCAAAGTCCCGGCCATGGTTGACTTAATCATGGAGGTTTTAGTCATCAATCCCGACTGGACAGTACCATACATCGCATATATCCTTAGGAAGGAACTCCCAGAGGATGAAGAAGAAGCTCGACAGATCGTCCAACGGTCTAAAGCCTACTGTGATAAGAGGACAATTGTTCAGAGAGAGTGTAACTGGAACCTGCCAGAAGTGCATCACGCCAGAAGAAGGCCAAATGATCCTTAACGATATCCACTCAGGAACCTGTGGTCACCATGCGTCCTCTCGTACCATCGTAGCCAAAGCATGCCGAGCTGGGTTTTACTGGCCGCACGCTAACAAGATGGAAAAGGTGTTGGGGAACATAGTAATTCCAAAAAATTTCCTACGCACACGCAAGAACATGGTGATGGCATAGCAACGAGAGGGGAGAGTGTTGTCCACATACCCTCGTAGACCGTAAGCGGAAGCGTCATGACAACGCGGTTGATGTAGTCGTACGTCTTCACGATCCGACCGATCCAAGCGCCGAACGTACGACACCTCCGAGTTCAGCACACGTTCAGCTCGATGACGATCCCCGGGCTCCGATCCTGCAAAGGTTCAAGGATGAGTTCCGTCAGCACGACGGCGTGGTGACGATGATGATGTTCTACCGGCGCAGGGCTTCGCCTAAACTCCGCGACGATATGACCGAGGTGGAATATGGTGGAGGGGGGCACCGCACACGGCTAAGGAACGATCCGTAGATCAACTTGTGTGTCTATGGGGTGCCCCCTGCCCCCGTATATAAAGGAGCAAGGGGGAAGGCCGGCTGGCCCTTGTGGGTGCGCCAAGGAGGAGGAGTCCTCCTCCTAGTAGGAGTAGGACTCCCCCTTTCCTACTCCTACTAGGAGGGGGAAGGAAGGGGGAGAGGGGGAAGGAAAGAGGGGGGTGCCGCCCCCCCTCCTCCTAGTCCACCCGGACCAGAGGGAGAGGGGCACGCGCCCACCCCGCCGCCGCCTTCTCTTTCCACTAAGGCCCATGTGGCCCATTAACTCTCCGGGGGGTTCCGGTAACCCTCCGGCACTCCGGTTTTCTCCGAAAACGTCTGGAACACTTCCGGTGTCCGAATATAGTCATCCAATATATCAATCTTTATGTCTCGACCATTTCGAGACTCCTCGTCATGTCCGTGATCACATCCGGGACTCCGAACAAACTTCAGTACATCAAAACTTATAAACTCATAATAAAACTGTCATCGTAACGTTAAGCGTGCGGACCCTACGGGTTCGAGAACTATGTAGATATGATCTAGAACTATTCTCGATCAATAACCAATAGCGGAACCTAGATGCCCATATTGGTTCCTACATATTCTACGAAGATCTTTATCGGTCAAACCGCATAACAACATACGTTGTTCCCTTTGTCATCGGTATGTTACTTGCCCGAGATTCGATCGTCGGTATCCAATACCTAGTTCAATCTCGTTACCGGCAAGTCTCTTTACTCGTTACGTAATGCATCATCCTGTAACCAACTCATTGGTCACATTGCTTGCAAGGCTTATAGTGATGTGCATTACCGAGAGGGCCCAGAGATACCTCTCCGACAATCGGAGTGAAAAAACCTAATCTCAAAGTACGCCAACTCAACATGTACCTTCGGAGACACCTGTAGTACTCCTTTATAATCACCCAGTTACGTTGTTACGTTTGGTAGTACCCAAAGTGTTCCCGGTAAACGGGAGTTGCATAATCTCATAGTTACAGGAACATGTATAAGTCATGAAGAAAGCAATAGCAATATACTAAATGATCAAGTGCTAGGCTAACGGAATGGGTCATGTCAATCACATCATTCTCCTAATGATGTGATCCCATTAATCAAATGACAACACATGTCTATGGTTAGGAAACATAACCATCTTTGATTAATGAGCTAGTCAAGTAGAGGCATACTAGTGACTATATGTTTGTCTATGTATTCACACATGTATCATGTTTCCGGTTAATACAATTCTAGCATGAATAATAAACATTTATCATGATATGAGGAAATAAATAATAACTTTATTATTGCCTCTAGGCATATTTCCTTCAGTCTCCCACTTGCACTAGAGTCAATAATCTAGATTACATAGTAATGATTCTAACACCCATGGAGTCTTGGTGCTGATCATGTTTTGCTCGTGAGAGAGGCTTAGTCAATGGGTCTGCAACATTCAGATCTGTATGTATCTTGCAAATTTCTATGTCTCCCACTTGGACTTGGTCCCGGATGGAATTGAAGCGTCTCTTGATGTGCTTGGTCCTCTTGTGAAATCTGGATTCCTTTGCCAAGGCAATTGCACCAGTATTGTCACAAAAGATCTTCATTGGTCCCGATGCGCTAGGTATGACACCTAGATCGGAAATGAACTCCTTCATCCAGACTCCTTCATTTGCTGCTTCCGAAGCAGTTATGTACTCCGCTTCACATGTAGATCCCGCCACGACGCTTTGTTTAGAACTGCACCAACTTACAGTGAAGGAAATATGCCCTAGAGGCAATAATAAAGTTATTATTTATTTCCTTATTTCATGATAAATGTTTATCATTCATGCTAGAATTGTATTAACCGGAAACATGATACATGTGTGAATGCATAGACAAAACAACATGTCACTAGTATGCCTCTACTAGACTAGCTTGTTAATCAAAGATGGTTATGTTTCCTGACCATGAACAAAGGAGTTGTTATTTGATTAACGAGGTCACATCATTAGTAGAATGATCTGATTGACATGACCCATTCCCTTAGCTTAGCACACGATCGCTTAGTATGTTGCTACCGCTTTTATCCATGACTTATACATGTTCCTGCAACTATGAGATTATGCAACTCCGCTTACGGAGGAACACTTTGGTGCTACCAAACGTCACAACGAATCGGGTGATTATAAAGGAGTACTACAGGTGTCTCCAAAGGCGATGTTGGGTTGGCGATTTCGAGATTAGGTTTTGTCACTCCGATAGTCGGAGAGGTATCTCTGGCCCTCTCGTAATGCACATCATCAAGCCTTGCAAGCACTACAACTAATGAGTTAGTTGTGAGATGATGTATTACGGAACGAGTAAAGAGACTTGCCGGTAACGAGATTGAACTAGGTATTGATACCGACGATCGAATCTCGGCAAGTAACATACCGATGACAAAGGAACAACGATGTTGTTATGCGGTCTGACCGACAAAGATCTTCAGAGAATATGTAGGAACCAATATGGGCATCCAGGTCCCGCTATTGGTTATTGACCGTGAATAGTTCTAGGTCATGTCTACATTGTTCTCGAACCGTAGGGTCCGCACGCTAAGGTTTCGGCGATGCTTATTATGAGTTTATGTATTTTGATGTACCAAGGAGTTCGAGTCCCGGATGTGATCACGGACATGACGAGGAGTCTCGAATGATCGAGACATAAAGATTGATATATTGAAGCCTATGTTTGAGTTCGAATGGTTCCGGTAAAACGGAATTTATCGAGTACCGGAGGTTACCGAACCCCCGGAGGTAAATGGGCCTCGATGGGCCTTAGTGGAAAGGAGAAGGGCAGCCCTAGGAGGGCGCTGCCCCCCCTTCCCTAGTCCTACTAGGACTAGGAGAAGGGGCCGCCCCTCTCTCTCTTTCCCTCCGGAATCCTAGTCCAACTAGGATTGGGGAATCCTACTCCCGAGGGAGTAGGACTCCTGTATGCGCACCTCCTTGGCCGCCCCCCCCCCGGCTCCTTTATATACGGGGCAGGGGGCACCTTGAACACACAAGTTGATCGTGAGATCGCTCTTAGCCGTGTGCGTGCCCCCTCCACCATATTCCACCTCGTTATACTGTCGCAAGCTTAGGCGAAGCCCTCGCGCCGTGAAACATCAAGATCGCCACCACGCCGTCAGGTCGACGGAACTCTCCCTCGACACTCGGCTGGATCGAGTACGAGGACGCCATCGAGCTGTACGTGTGTCAAGAACTCGGGCGCCGGAGTAACGGCGCCGGATCGGTCGGATCGCGAGGAGAACGTCGACTACTTCCTCTACGCCAGATAGCTTCCGCCGGGTCTACAAGGGTATGTAGACAACACTCTCCCTCTCGCTGCTATACATCACCATGATCTTGCGTGTGCGTGGGAAAATTTTTGAAATTACTACGCTCCCCAACAAAGGGCATCCGAGCCTAGGTTTTTCTATGGTTTGATGTTTTGCACGAGTAGAACACAAGTGAGTTGTGGGCGATACAAGTCATACTACCTACCAGCATGTCATACTTTGGTTCAGCGGTATTGTGAGATGAAGCGCCTGCACCGACATTACGCCAGACGCTTACGCGAGACTGGTTTCACCGCCACGAGCACTCGCTGCTTAAAGGTGACTGTGGGTGCCTGCCTCTCACTTTAGTTGAACTGAGTGTGGCTACGCCCGTCCTTGAGAAGGTTAAACGGAGTCTATTTGACGAAGTATCGCTGTGGTTTTGACGCGTAGGTGAGACTGGTTCTTGCTTAAGCCCGTAGCAGCCACGTAAAATTTGCAACAACAAAGTAGAGGACGCCTAACTTGTTTTTGCAGGGTATGTTGTGATGTGATATGGTCAAGACGTGATGCTATATTTTATTGTATGAGATGATCATGTTTTGTAACCGGTTATCGGCAATCGGCAGGAGCCATATGGTTGTCGCTTATTGTATGCAATGCAATCGCCTGTAATGCTTTACTTTATCACTAAGCGTAGCGATAGTCGTAGTAGCATAAGTTTGGCGAGACGACAACGATGCTACGATGGAGATCAAGGTGTCGCTACGGTGACGATGGTGATCATGGTGGTGCAACAAGATGGAGATCATGAAGCACAAGATGATGATGACCATATCATATCACTTATATTGATTTGCATGTGATGTTTATCCTTTATGCATCTTATCTTGCTTTGATTGACGGTAGCATTATAAGATGATCTCTCACTAAATTATCAAGAAGTGTTCTCCCGGTATGCACCGCTGCCAAAGTTCGTCGTGCCTGCACACCACGTGATGATCGGGTGATAAGCTCTACGTCCATCTACAACGGGTGCAAGCCAGTTTTGCACACGCAGAATACTCGGGTTATACTTGACGAGCCTAGCATATGCAGATATGGCCTCGAACACGGAGACCGAAAGGTCGAGCGTGAATCATATAGTAGATATGATCAACATAAGATGTTCACCATTGAAAACTACTCCATTTCACGTGATGATCGGTTATGGTTTAGTTGATTTGGATCACGTGATCACTTAGATGACTAGAGAGATGCCTATCTAAGTGGGAGTTCTTAAGTAATATGATTAATTGAACTTAAATTTATCATGAACTTAGTCCTGGTAGTATTTTGCAAATTATGTTGTAAGATCAATAGCTTGCGTTGTTGTTTTCATATGTTTATTTTGATATGTTCCTAGAGAAAATTGTGTTGAAAAATGTTAGTAGCAATGATGCGGATTTGATCCGTGATCCGAGGTTTATCCTCATTGCTGCACGTAAGAATTATGTCCTTGATGCACCGCTAGGTGACAGACCTATTGCAGAGCATATGCGAACGTTATGAACGCTTGGCTAGCTCAATATGATGACTACTTGATAGTTTTGTGCACCATGCTTTATGGCTTAGAATCGACTTCAAAGATGTTTTGAATATCATGGACCATATGAGATGTTCCAGAATTGAAGTTAATATTTCAAGCAAATACCCGAGTTGAGAGATATGAAGTCTCCAACAAGTTCTATAGCTAAAAGATGGAGGAGAATCGCCAACTAGTGAGCATGTGCTCGATTGTCCGGGTACTACAATCGCTGAATCAAGTGGGAGTCAATCTTCCGATAAGATAGTGATTGATGAATTCTTCTAGTCACCATCACCAAGTTAGTAGAACTTCGTGATGAACTATAGTATGCAAGGGATGATGAAAATGATTCCCAGTTTTTCATGATGATGAAATCGATGAAGGTAGAAATCAAGAAAGAACATCAAGTGTTGATGGTTAACAAGAACACTAGTTTCAAGAAAAGGGCAAAGGGATAGAAGGAACTTCAAGAAGAACGGCAAGCAAGTTGTTGCTCAAGTGAAGAAGCCCAAGTCTGGACCTAAGCCCGAGACTAAGTGCTTCTACCGCAAAGGGACTGGTCATCGAAGCGTAACTACCCCAAGTATTTGGTGGATAAGAAGGATGGCAAAGTGAACAAGGGTATATTTGATATACATGTTATTGATGTGTGCCTTACTAGTGTTTATAGTAGCCCCGAGTATTTGATACTTGTTCGGTTGCTAAGAGTAGTAACTCAAACGGAGTTGCGTATAAAATGTAACTAGTTAAGGGTGAAGTGACGATGTGTGTTGAAAGTAGTTTCAAGATTGATATGATCATCATCGCACACTCCCTATACTTTCGGGATTAGTGTTGAACCTAAATAAATGTTATTTGGTGTTTATGCTGAGCATGAATATGATTTGATCGTGTTTTTTGCAATACGGTTATTCATTTAAGTAAGAGAATAAACTGTTATTCTGCTTACATGAATAAAACCTTATATGGTTACACACCCAATGAAAATGGTTCATTGGATCTCGATCGTAGTGATACACATATTCATAATATTGAAACCAAAAGATGCAAAGTTAATAATGATAGTGCAACTTATTTGTGGCAATCGCCGCTTAAGTCATATTATGTAAAGCGATGAAGAAACTCCATGCTGATGGGATTTTGGAATCACTTGATTATGAATCACTTGATGCTTAAGCGAACCGTGCCTTTTGGGCAAGATGACTAAAACTCCGCTTCTCCGGAACAATGGAACAAGCTACCGACTTATTGGAAATAATACATACCGATGTATGCGATCCAATGAGTGTTGATGCTCGTGGCAAGTATCGTTATTTTCTCGACCTTCACAAGATGATTTGAGCAGATATGGGTATATCTACTTGATGAAACATAAGTCTGAAATAGTTGAAATGTTCAAAGAATTTCAGAGTGAAGTGGAAAATCATCGTGACAAGAAAATAAAGTTTCGCGATCTGATCGTGGAGATGAATATTTGAGTTACGAGTTTGGTCTTCAATTAAAACAATGTGGAATAGTTTCACCAATTCATGCCACCGAACACCACATCATAATGGTGTGTCCGAACGTCATAACTGTATTTTATTGGATATAGTACAATCTATGATGTTTCTTACCGATTTACCAATATCGCTTTTGGGATCATGCATTAGAGACAGCTGCATTCACGCTAAATAGGGCACCATCTAAACCGCTGAGACGACACTATATGAACTGTGGTTTAGCAAGAAACCAAAGTTGTCGCTTTCTTAAAGTTTGGGGCTGCGATGCTTATGTGAAAAAGTTTCATCCCGATAAGCTCAAACCCAAATCGGAGAAGTGCGTCTTCATAGAATACCCAAAGGAAACTGTTGGGTACACCTTCTATCACAGATCCTAAAGCAAGATTTTCGTTGTTGAAAATGGATCCTTTCTAGAGAAGGAGTTTCTCTCGAAAGAAGTGAGTGGGAGGAAAGTAGAACTTGATGAGGTAATTGTACCTTCTCCCTTATTGAAAGTAGTTCATCACAGAAATTTGTTCCTCGTGACTACTACACCAATTAGTGAGGAAGCTAATGATGATGATCATGTAACTTCAGATCAAGTTACTACCGAATCTCGTAGGTAAACCAGAGTGAGATCCGCACCATAGTGGTACGGTAATCCTGTTCTGGAAGTCATGTAACTAGACCATGATGAACCTACGAACTATGAGGAAGCGATGATGAGCCCAGATTCCGCGAAATGGCTTGAGGCCATGAAATCTGAGATGAGATCCATGTATGAGAACAAAGTGTGGACTTTGGTGGAGTTGCTCATGATCGGCAAGCCATAGAAAATAAATGGATCTTCAAGAGGAAGACGGACGCTGATAGTAGTGTTACTATCTACAAAGCTAGACTTGTCGAAAAAGGTTTTTGACAAAGTTCAAGATGTTGACTACAATGAGATTTTCTCAACTGTAGCGATGCTTAAGTCTGTCCGAAACATGTTAGCAATTGCCACAATTTATGAAATTTGGCAAATGGATGTAAAAACTGCATTCCTGAATGGGTTTCTGGAGGAAGAGTTGTATATGATGCAACCAGAAGTTTTTTTCGATCCAAAGGGAGCTAACAAAGTGTGCAAGCTCCAATGATCCATCTATGGACTGGTGCAAGCATCTCGAGTTGAATATACGCTTGATGAGTTGATCAAAGCATATAGTTTTGCATGCACTTATGGTGAAGCCTGTATTTACTAGAAAGTGAGTGGGAGCACTACAACATTTCGATAAGTATATGTGAATGACATATTGTAGATCGGAAATAATGTAGAATTATTCTCAAAGCATAAAGGAGTGTTTGAAAGAAGTTTTTCAAATAAAGACCTCGTGAAGCTGCTTACATATTGAGCATCAAGATCTATAGAGATAGATCAAGATGTTTGATAAGTTTTTCAATGAGTACATACCTTGACAAGATTTTGAAGTAGTTCAAAATGGAACAGTCAAAGAAAGAGTTCTTGCCTGTGTTACAAGGTGTGAAATTGAGTAAGACTCAAAACCCACCACGCAGAAGATAGAAAGAGAATGAAAGTCATTCCCTATGCCTTGGCCATAGGTTCTTTAAAGTATGTCATGTCTGTGTACCAGATCTATTGTATACCCTGCCTGCACCGAGTTTGGCAAGGAGTACAATAGTGATCTAGGAGTAGATCATCGACAGCGGTCAAAATTATCCTTAGTGGAATAAGGATATGTTTCTCGATTATGGAAGTGACAAAAGGTTCGTCGTAAAAGGTTACGCCGATGCAAGTTTTGACACCGATCCGATGACTCTAAGTCTCGATCTAGATACATATTGAAAGTGGGAGCAATTAGCTAGGTAGCTTCATGCGAGCATTGTAGACATAGAAAAATTGCAAAATACATAACGGATCTGAATGTGAAAGACCCGCTGACTAAGACTCTCTCACAAGCAAAACATGATCACACCTTAGTACTCTTTTGGTGTTAATCACATAGCGATGTGAACTAGATTACTGAATCTAGTAAACCCTTTGGGTGTTGGTCACATGACGATGTGAACTATGGGTGTTAATCACATGATGATGTGAACTATCGATGTTAATCACATGGTGATGTGATCTAGATTATTGACTCTAGTGCAAGTGGGAGATCAAGGAAATATGCCCTAGAGGCAATAATAAAGTTATTATTTATTTCCTTATTTCATGATAAATGTTTATCATTCATGCTAGAATTGTATTAACCGGAAACATGATACATGTGTGAATGCATAGACAAAACAACATGTCACTAGTATGCCTCTACTAGACTAGCTTGTTAATCAAAGATGGTTATGTTTCCTAACCATGAACAAAGGAGTTGTTATTTGATTAACGAGGTCACATCATTAGTAGAATGATCTGATTGACATGACCCATTCCCTTAGCTTAGCACACGATCGCTTAGTATGTTGCTACCGCTTTTATCCATGACTTATACATGTTCCTGCAACTATGAGATTATGCAACTCCGCTATCGGAGGAACACTTTGGTGCTACCAAACGTCACAACGAATCGGGTGATTATAAAGGAGTACTACAGGTGTCTCCAAAGGCGATGTTGGGTTGGCGATTTCGAGATTAGGTTTTGTCACTCCGATAGTCGGAGAGGTATCTCTGGCCCTCTCGGTAATGCACATCATCAAGCCTTGCAAGCACTACAACTAATGAGTTAGTTGTGAGATGATGTATTACGAACGAGTAAAGAGACTTGCCGGTAACGAGATTGAACTAGGTATTGATACCGACGATCGAATCTCGGCAAGTAACATACCGATGACAAAGGAACAACGATGTTGTTATGCGGTCTCGATCGACAAAGATCTTCAGAGAATATGTAGGAACCAATATGGGCATCCAGGTCCCGCTATTGGTTATTGACCGTGAATAGTTCTAGGTCATGTCTACATTGTTCTCGAACCGTAGGGTCCGCACGCTTAAGGTTTCGATGATGCTTATTATGAGTTTATGTATTTTGATGTACCAAGGAGTTCGAGTCCCGGATGTGATCACGGACATGACGAGGAGTCTCGGAATGATCGAGACATAAAGATTGATATATTGAAGCCTATGTTTGGAGTTCGAATGGTTCCGCTAAAACGGAATTTATCGAGTACCGGAGGTTACCGAACCCCCGGAGGTAAATGGGCCTCGATGGGCCTTAGTGGAAAGGAGAAGGGCAGCCCTAGAGGGCGCTGCCCCCCCTTCCCTAGTCCTACTAGGACTAGGAGAAGGGGTCGCCCTCTCTCTCCCTCCGGGAATCCTAGTCCAACTAGGATTGGGGGAATCCTACTCCCGAGGAGTAGGACTCCTGTGGCGCACCTCCTTTGGCCGCCGCCCCTCCCCCTGGCTCCTTTATATACGGGGCAGGGGGCACCTTGAACACACAAGTTGATCGTGAGATCGTTCCTTAGCCGTGTGCGGTGCCCCTCCACCATATTCCACCTCGGTTATACCGTCGCTGCTTAGGCGAAGCCTCGCGCGTGAAACATCAAGATCGCCACCACGCCGTCGGTCGACGGAACTCTCCTCGACACTCGGCTGGATCGAGTACGAGGGACGCCATCGAGCTGTACGTGTGTCAAGAACTCGGGGCGCCGAGTAACGGCGCCGGATCGGTCGGATCGCGAGGAGAACGTCGACTACTTCCTCTACGCCAGATAGCTTCCGCTGGGTCTACAAGGGTATGTAGACAACACTCTCCTCTCGCTGCTATACATCACCATGATCTTGCGTGTGCGAGGAAAATTTTTGAAATTACTACGCTCCCCAACATACAGCTCCACCGCTTAAAAAATACGATCCGGTTTGCGATTTAGAATCGTCCCGGATCGCTGTCAAAGCTTGCATCAACGTAACCATTTACGACTAGCTCTTTGTCACCTCCATATACAAGAAACATATCCTTAGTCCTTTTCGTATTTCAGATGTTCTTGACCGCTGTCCAAAGATCCACTCTGGATTACTTTGGTACCTCCCCGCCAAACTTATTGCCGAGCATACGCCGGCCCGGGTACACAACATTGCATACATGATAGAGCCTATGGCTGAAGCATAGGAACATCTTTCATTTTCTCTATCTTCTGGCCGTGGTCGGGCATTAAGTTTGACTCAACTTCACACCTTGAAGCACGGGCAAGAACCCTTTCTTTGCCTGATCCATTTTGAACTTTTTCAAAATTTTATCAAGGTATGTGCTTTGTGAAAGTCCTATTAAGCGTCTTGATCTATCTCTATAAATCTTGATGCCCAATATGTAAGCAGCTTCACTGAGGTCTTTCATTGAAAAACTTTTATTCAAGTATCCCTTTATGCTATCCAGAAATTCTATATCATTTCCAGTTAGTAATATGTCATCTACATATAATATCAAAAATGCTATAGAGCTCCCTGAGGGAGTCCTGGACTAGGGGGTGTCCGGACAGCCGGACTATCAATATCCGCCGGACTCCCAGACTACGAAGATAGAAGATTGAAGACTCCGGCTCGTGTCCGGAAGGTACTTTACTTGGCGTGGAAGGCAAGCTTGGCAATACGGATATGTAGGTCTCCTACCATTGTAACCGACTCTGTGTAACCCTAGCCTCTCCGGTGTCTATATAAACCGGAGGGCTGTAGTCCGTAGGACACAACATTACATCTCAACAATCATACCATAGGCTAGCTTCTAGGGTTTAGCCTCATTGATCTCGTGGTAGATCTACTCTTGTACTACCCATATCATCAATATTAATCAAGCAGGACGTAGGGTATTACCTTGTCAGGACCCCGACTCAATGTCACATCGATCTAGCCTGTAACACATCATATCACTTTGCGGCCTCACGCACGGTATCCCAACGGTGCCACCTTACCTTAGCCCGGGACCGCTTATGCCTTTTGGCACACGATATGATAGTGTCGCTAGCATCCATATGATAAAGAGCCCGGCTGACATGACTAGTCGTGAAACCCAAAGTGGCACAGACTTACAGGACAAGCATCCATGACCCAAAGATCGAACATGTCGGTCAACAGCAAGTAAGTTCCGGCTGTAGCACTGGGCTAGCAGGACTCGTAAACCGGCTGTAGCGGCTAACAGACTCCGTACTAATGCGTGACATTTCCCGGGATGCATACAGAACGAAGAAGGACACATGCCGCCAGCCTAAGTGTTCCGGAGCAGTAGCAAGCTACCATGGCTCAAAGGAGACACTAGGAGACATTTCCGGTAAGAGAGGCTACTAAAGATAAACAACTAGATAGTCGATCCCACACATACCAAGCATTTCAATCATACACACAATATGCTCGATATGTGCAAATACAACAAGGCATCACAACATGACTCTACGACACAAGTATTTTATTTAAAGGCTCGAGAGCCATACATATCATACACACAGTACGGGTCACACGACCCACATACAAGTCATACAAGCATACAAGCCACAATGAAGTGTTTTGTCCGAGTACGCATAACTAGTAAAATAAAAGAGGCTTGGGTAAGCCTAGCTATACTACATGGTCCTTCACTTGCTCAGATCACCACCGGGCCTTAGTCTACTCATCGATGTCAACGCTCACGAAGAACCCGCGGAAGGGTTTGTGGCATCTTCCTAAAATGTAAATTAAAGCAACATGAGTACAAAGGTACTCAAAGAAGACTTACATCGACCCTACATACATGCATATTATCAAGAAGGGTTGGTGGGGTTATTGCAGCAAGCCAGCTTTGACTCATGGCTAAGCTATCCCACGAGACACCAACTTGAAATAGTTTTCCTTTTCGAGTCCACTACTCATCACTTCAATACACCACCGAGGATCCACCTCCGTCCTCCTACGGAAGAGCCATCCTCGCACTCACGCTATCTTGAGGCTTTTAGTAGTATCCATTTACTTGTCTATGAACCGTATAGGCAACCAAGTAGTCCTTATCATGACGCGCTATTCAATAGATGATGTTAACCTGCAGGGTGTACTTCTTCATACATGTTTTCACCACTTAGCGCCGCACCACGACATGTGCTCGGCAGACTTCAGCGAAAACCGACGTGGGTGTAGACCACGACCTACCTAGACACTCAAGTCTCTAGTCCAGGTTTATCGCCTATTTGGGTTCCATCTATGAGGAGTTCCGCCAAGTCTCGCCACAGCCCCAAACGATGTGAACAAGGTTCCCGAGATACCAAACGGGCATCCGATACACCCGCCACGCACCTACCGTGATCACAGCCCACCCCTACGGTCCAGCGCTGTCCACGGCCTCCAAGAGACTACAAACACCGTAAACTACTTGCAACTCCCGGACAAAGGACTAGCGTGAATAAGAAGTCGAGGGGTCATGTTTCAGGCCCAATGTATGGTAGTAGCTGAATCTTAAATCACACACAGATCTCAAGCTTAAGGACGGCCTCAATGAAACAACCCACCATGTACTCCTACATGGCCTCTCATCGATACCTTTACCAAATCGTGTTCAACACCTTACTCTCATACCGACTCGATCATTTCACTCTAGCCATCACCCAGATGAACCAGACCTGACACGACTCTAAGCATAGCAGGCATAGCAAGGTAGGAACAACACATTCATATGGCTCAATCAACTCCTACACATGCTAGTGGGTTTCATCTAGTTACTGTGGCAATGACAGTCATGCAGAGGAAATGGGTTCAACTACCGCAAGACACAAAGCAGCTTTGAATCGCGTTGTCTTAATGCAATGAAACGAGAGCAGGAGCAAGAACATGGGATTTTATCGATATGATCAAATGGTTGGTTGCTTGCTCGACGGGTCGGTGCACGGTATTGCTCTTCGTCGGGGTTATCACGGTACTCTCGTAAGCGTAACTCCGCCGCAGAGAACACCGATACACACATTACCAAACAAGATGCAACAATATGATGCATGCAATGAGACATGGCAAATGAGTGCATTGGGCTAATGCAACTAAGATCAGATGGGTTTGGAGCATTTTGAACCAAAGATGCAATATCCAAACTCATATATGATCATTTAAAGTGTCATATCTTGTTCTGTGATAAACAGTGGGTTAGCTTCTGTAAACATGCATGAAACCAGTACAGATGGATAGATTGGATTTTTCTGATCATTTTCATATATAATTTGTTTCATTTGGAGCTACAGATTATTTTCTATGAATTTTGAAGTTTGAAACAATTTCTGAATTTCCTGTGTTAAAATAATTCTAGTAAATTAAATTATTAAGGCCAAGACTTGTGTCATGATGACGTCGGTGGTCAACGGGCTGGTCAGTCAAACCGACCAGTGGGTCCCGCTTGTCGACAGTGTTAGGTTTAGTTAGAATTAAATTAAAACTAAACTAAGTTAATTAGCCGGGCTGGGCCCACATGTCATAGACCCTGGGGGGTCAACCTGGGCCCACCCGTGGTCAAAGCCGGGGTCAAACCCACCGGCGTTTAGCCGCCGGCGAGCCCGACGCGGCGGCGAAAGTGGTTTTTGCCATTCCGGCGACCAAATGGGCGGCGGAAGGCATCTACGGGTTGCTGAGGGTGAGCCGCGTCTATTGGTGGTGGTGGTTGGGCTCGGGGTGGCCGGAGTTGGCGCCGGCGGCGACTTTGGCGGCCACCGGAGCTCGGGTGAGAGTGAACTCGAGGTGGGGTGTGCAGTGAGGTGCGGGAAGTGCGTGGTTAGCTCCATCGCGTCGTGGTGAACGCGATGGACACGGTGAAGTGGCCGGAAGATGGCCGGGAGCACGTCGGCGACGAGGTCCGCGACGGCGAGTGCAGGTGAGCTTCGTGCGGTCGCTGTGGTGCTCGGGAGCGCGAGAGAGAGGGTGGGGAAGATAGCTGAGCTCACAGAGCTCACGTAGAGGCCACCGGCGAGGTCGGGGACGAGCTGAGGCGGCGACGGCGTTGAAGGGGATCTCCGGCGGTGGCGCTTCGGGCGAGCTTGGTGCGGCGGTTTCGGGGCACGCGAGCGCTCGGGGCTCGGCTAGCTCGAAGGAGTCGACGGCGGCGGAGCTCCTGGACACGGTGGCGCGGCGTGGGGTCGACGGGGAGCGCGGCTACGACGGAGGAGCGGCGGCGGTGGCGTCGGCCATGGCTGGGGAGCACGAAGGGGAGGAGCTGGGGGCGAATGACGATGTCCAAACGGTCCGGGGCGCGACGTGGAGCTCATCCAAGGCGACGGGGCGGCGAGAGGACGAAGCAGAGGGGCGGGCAGCTGCGTGGCGAGCTGCGGTGCTGCCGCCGAGCACCCTGCCTGCCTGCCTGGTCGGCAAGCAGCTCGCTGGCGCGGTGCTGGGCTAGGCCGGCCAGGTGGGCTGGCTAGTGGGCCGAGGCGCCAGGTGAGTGTTTCCTTTCTGTTTTTCTTTTTCTATTTTTTTTTTCAGAACTTTGTTGAGTTATTTAAAATACCAAAAGGTTCTAAAATTCACCAAACTAATCCTGGTCCATTGTTGGAATATTACCAACATGAAACATTTTAGTTTGAAATATTTGGACATTTGAAATATTTTATAAATTTTAAATGCCCAAATTCAAATACTTATGATTTAATTCAAAGACCTTATGATGACCTAGGAAAATGTGCACCACTTTTGGCAAAGGTTCTCAACCAAGACAAAAATGATGGACTTTTAGAAGGGCATTTCAGTTCATCGAAAATATTTTTAGTAAACCCTAGTTTGTTTCAGAGGGGCCGGGAGTTCGCAATCCCATTTCAGTTTTCGTTGGAAAAAATAGACATGATGCAACACTCTAATGCATGAACTAGCTAGGGTGTGACAACTCACCCCACTCAAAAGAATCTCGCCCCGAGATTTAGGTTCCTCCGAAAGAAGGCGGGTACTCAAGTCGAAGACGATCCTCCCTTTCCCAAGTAGCTTCCTTCTCGAATGGTGCGCCATTGAACCTTGAGAAACTTGATATTATGCCGTCGAGTGGTACGCTCGCTTGATCGAGGATTCGAACGGGTATTCTCGATATGTGAGATTATCTTGAAGATCAAGCGCTTCGTGGTCCACTCCACGGATAGGATCCGAGAAGCAACGCCTGAGTTGAGAAACGTGGAAGACATCGTGGACTTTGGAGAGATGTGGAGGTAGTTCCAATTGGTAGGCAACTTCTCCTCGCTTGGCAGGAATGCGAAAGGGTCCAATGTAGCGAGGAGCCAATTTGCCTTTGATACCGAAACGATGGGTTCCCTTCAAAGGAGTAACCCGAAGGTAAGCCTTCTCGTCAACCTCGTAAGTCATAGCCTTATGTTTTCGGTCATATTGACTCTTTTGACGAGATTGGGCTATTTTCAACTTTTCACGAACGATGCGAACTTGTTTCTTCGCTTCTCGATCATATCCGGCCAAAGAATTGTCTTTCCCGGTTTCGACCAGTTAAGAGGTGTTCACACCTTCGCCCATAGAGAACTTCAAAAGGTGCTTTGCCCAAGCTAGATTGATAGCTGTTGTTATAAGCAAATTCGCAAATGGAAGGCATTTCTCCCAATCCATTCGAATGAGATAATGTAAGCTCAAGCATGTCTTCTAGGATTTGGTTGACGCGTTCTACTTGACCACTTGATTGAGGGTGGAAGGCGGTGCTAAAGGAAAGATGGGTTCCCATAGCGTTTTGGAAACATTCCCAAAATCGAGAGGTGAAGAGACTTCCTCGATCCGAAAGTTAATTTCCAAAGGAACACCATGAAGAGACACTATTCGGAGATGTACAAGTCTGCTAGCTGACTAGCGGTTATACTCTCATGAACAGTAAGAAGTGGGCTACTTTGGAGAGGCGGTCGATAACTATTAAAGATAGCATTATTCCTCTCTTGGTCCCGGGAAAACCAGTGATGAAATCCATACTAATTTTATCCCATTTCCATTCGTGAATAGCTAAGGGTTGAAGGGTGCCAAGAGGCCGCTGATGCTCGCTTTTACACATTTACGACGCCGCAGCTTAGCAACAAATTGAGCAATGTCTCTCTTCATCCTAGTCCACCGAACCTCCGGCGAGGTCCCGATACATTTTAGTGCTACCGGATGAATGGTGAGAGGGATTCATGAGCCTCCTTAAGGATCAGCTGCCGATGTGCTGATTCTTGGGAACCACTAGACGGTTTCAAGTATACACCCCTTGATCATCAATGGAGAAACAATCCGCAACTCCTTTCTTGATGTTTCTTTTGATGCGGAAATTCCTTGATCTACCTTTTGGGCTTTGATGATCTGATCCGTAAGGAAGGTTTCGCCACCAAGGTGGAAAGGAACCCTCGAGGAACAATGTGAAGGTTAAGCTCCGAATTCCTCGTGGAGAAGTGGTTGACTTTGTTGCAACATCAAGTTGTTGCAATAAGATTTACGACTTAGTGCATCAGCCATGACGTTGGCTTTTCCTGGGTATAAGTTATCCCTAAGTCGAAATCTGTGATCAACTCAACCCAACGTCTTTGCCTGAGATTCAAATCTGGTTGGGTGAATATGTACTTCAGACTTTGGTGATCGGTGAAGATTTCGCAACGATTACCAAGAAGGTAATGTCGCCAGGTTTTGAGTACATGGACTACAGCTGCAAGCTCTAGATCATGAGTAGGATAGTTTTCCTCATGTGGGTGTAATTGCCGTGAAGCATAAGCAATTACGTGTCGATCTTGCATGAGAATACAGCCTAGCCCTTGTCGCGAGGCGTCGCAATAGATAACAAAGTCCTTGGAGAAATCTGGTGGTACCAAAGACGGGAGCGAAGTTAAACGCCTTTTCGTTCTCGAAACTGTGCTCACATTGTGGAGTCCACTCGAACTTTTTATCCTTCTTGAGGAGTTCGCTTAGAGGTTTAGCAACTTTGGAGAAGTTCTCGACAAAGCGGCGACAATAGCTCGCTAAGCCAAGGAAGCTCGAACTTGCTTGACCGATTCTGTGGAGTCCAATTAAGGACGGCTTGAACTCGCCGGGTTGACAGCTATACCCTTACCGTAAATTACATGTC